>NJDC01008437.1:109077-144778 GCA_002245475.1 Calephelis virginiensis | reverse complement strand
ACATCATCAACCAAAACTCTTACATCCGTTCTGGCTACGTCTCTTTCAAACACCATTATTTTGGTTTTCATCGCATTCAAATGTAAGCCCCTTTCCTTACAATCTCCTTCCATAACTGTGACCAGTGTTTGCAGCTCAGATGGTGTAGATCCCAAAAGTACACTTGGTCACCCATACGCATTCCCACATTCAATGATCTTAACCTTTGAAGATATTTGTCCAAATATAAGATAAACAAGCGCGCTGACAACACACAACCCTGCTTGACGCCAATATTAACATCAAACCAAGGCGATATGTTGCCATCCACCCGCACGCATGCTTTACAGTCTAAATACATTGACTGCACCGCACGTAGCAGGGACCCGACTATCCCATAATCTGGCAAAATGTCCCAAAGTTCCTTACGTACAACCCTATCAAACGCTTTTTCGAGATCCACAAAACCACAGAAAACCTTTTGACCAACAGCCAGATGCTTCTCTACAATGTTGCGGAGCGAAAACACTTGATCCGTACATCCTCTTCCAGACCTGAAACATTAATGAATTAATATAGTTAACATCGGGATTTATAAAAATAGGTAAAAAATGCTCTAAAAATGAAAACTAATTATGTGAATCAATTTTTTATGGGACCAATTCGAAACTATTCTCCATCAAACGAAAAAAGAATTACGTAAATTGGTTCAGAAACCACGGAGAAATCAGTGTACATACATAAAAAAAATACCGGACGAATTGAGAACCACCTCGCTTTTTCGAACTTGGTTAATAAATAAATATTACTGTATTTAGAAATAAAATCTTATTTACATACTATTAAACTTATTACTTGGAAAATATTACGATACCATCTGTAAAGCACATGTTTTAAAAAAAAGAAGTAATTATTTTTATTTTTATTATTTTCTACTGGGAACCCCTTTAGTAAATTAAATAAAAAGTAGACTGTTAACAATTAACCTTGCTCGGAACGTTGAGTCAAGTCAATCAACTCACTTGCCAAGTTTCAATTTAGTATTGTCGGGTAAAGTATGAAAATTTGATATATTTGTTATAACTAAACGATATCCTCCAGATTTAAATCGTCTAACGATTGCAGTGGTTCACAACTAGGTTGCTGTGAATCGTTAAGGTATATTATAGTATCATTATCTATAGACGGAGTTGAAAGACGTCTTTTACGTTTTAGACGACGCTCGAGACGTTTAACTTTTTTAATTATTGTTTCACAGTCGTCACCTTTAGGTCTTGACTTTTTCCTTTTCCTCATGACTTTTAATAAAGTTTAAGAAATACTACGTGTGATTTTGACAACACAAAATCGCGTAATAGCGCGCTGACGATGGCATCGAGCGAGGCGAACGAGTGAGGGAGACCGAAGATAACTTGTTTTGGGTCTGTAAAAGTGTCACGAAAACAGCAACATTTCGTGTGCTGCTATGTAAAGTATGGTAATCGTCTTCGGCTTAAACTTTAAGTTTAATTCCTCATACAAGGGTTAGACGGAAGAGTTTGGCGGGTCGGGTAGTAAAGTAGTAAGTATTAAAATCACTCTTTGAGTAACTATTCAACCCTTTTTTCAAAATTAAAATGGGACTTCCCTATCTAAATATAAACCCATGGATAGTCGTAAGGTAGTAAACCCCGTACGGATCAGATAATCTTTATCTCGATACTCAAAACCAGAATAAGAGATCGGCAAGTATTGGAGTTATGTTGACTGGACTGGGCAAGGCGGTGGTATAATTTATATTTACAAGAAAAAGCAAGAATAATACAAAAGTCTAATTTATTGTATGTAACATATTAAATTCATTGAAATCACTTTCTCACAATTTGGTTATCTATATTAACTTTCTCGGTTCAGGTTCGGCGTAGGCAGCGGCAACGAAGAGAAACTGAATCTGTAATTCGATAAAATACTTCGATTTAGTAAACAGAGTTTTTTTATAATATATAATATAAGAGCTACACGAAATTCTAAATGAGTCAATGTAGAGGCCGAATATTTTAATGGTGCGTGTCGCACGTAGGGCACTTAGGCTTTTCAAACTATAAATCGGTCGAGCAAATCTTTGCATATTTCTAGCACAAAGTATGTCTGTCAGCTGTTAGATTCAGAAAGGATAACACTATTATTAGTTTTTACTTGACAGAACTTTTTCATACGTATGTACAGCTCTAACATATTCTGAATAACTTAAATGATGACTTGCACAATTCTTAATATTCTAAGAGTTGATGAAGATGCTGGTGATTTGGATGGTGTGTGTCCTTTGCATCGCTTAGTTTTTTTAAACCTAACCTAGTCCATTTTCGGGCAAATCGTCTAGGAAATTTACCACCCTACTAGTAAGTCTCTATCGATTGTTAGATATAAATAGGATTTACTTTATTCGTAGTTGATACTTGGCAGGTGTGCTAACAAAAGTTAAATATGGTCATAAGCAGACGGTTTTATCTACCACCATATTTATTTTTAATTAATAGCCGTACATTATTTACTTTGGCGAGTACGGCATGCCATTATCAAGTTCGTTTCATCAGTCGTATCAGCCTATCAGGCTAATGATCAATAGAACAAGAAAACAGCTTATTCAATTTAATTATATAAATTAAAATTAATAAGCACGCTAGTCTATAGGATGTTTAAAAGAACAAATGACGTTTTAAAACTGCACATTGAATTTTATGGAGATATGTATTAATATGCCCAAGATACTACTACTACGTCTAAGTCTTTCGCTTCGCAACATAGTAGAAAAGCACCTGGCTGTTGGATAGTAGGTTTTCGATAAAGCGTTTGATAGGGTGGTACTTAAGGTACTTTGGCACATTTTACCAGATTATTGGATAGATGGGCCCCTGCTGCGTGTGATGCAGTTAACGTATTTAGATTGAAAAGCATGTGTGCGGATCGATGGTAACATATCGCCTTGGTTTGAAGTTAATATGGGCGTCAAGCAGGCTTTTGTGTTTTGTCAGCACGTTTGTTTATCCTGTATTTGGACCAAATATGTATTTAAAGGTAAAGTTCATTGAACATGAGAATACGTTTGGCTAACCAAGTAATGAAGTGCCTGTTTTATGCAGATGATGCTGTACTTTAGGACTTCACACCATCTGAGCTGCAACATACTGGTCACAGTTACGAAAGGAGATTCAAGTAAAGAAATGGGCTTACATTTGAATGCGAGGAAAACCAACGTAATGGTGTTTGAAAGAGACGTAGCTGGAACGGACAGAATAGTTTTAATTGACGATGTAGTGTTGGAGCAAGTTAATGAAATTGTATTTCTTGGTGGTGCTTTTAGCAGCGACGAAAGGTACACAGCAGATGTGAAAGGAGAGTGTGTGCAGGGAATAGTGTGAAAAGATATTTCAAAGCAAGGTTTTGAGTCAAAATGCTAGACTTGCTTTGCATAATTCTGTGCTTATCCTAAGGATGATGTATGGAAACGAGAGTTGGGTATGTCAGAAAAAGCATGAAAGTAGGATAAATGCTATGCTATGACAGCGCTATGGAAGTTCTGCGGTGTAACGCTCACTGACCCTACATGTACCAGTCACATCCTAGAAAGCGGGGGATTAAAAGAGAGTGTTGGTGTTAAAAAGAGAAAGGGCTCGCTCGCTCCTCTGGTTCGGTCACAAGGACGAGGGTAGTGTCAAAGTGTCGCCGAAACTGACTTGTTTCTACGAAAAGGGTAATGAATGTGAAATAATCCAGACAAGTATGTCAGAATCACGATATTTGGCATGCGGTACTTTCTGCCTTCTTAGTTAGGCACTTGGCTTGTATGTATGTATTGTTAAAAGTTTCAAAAACATTTGAGTTATCTTACCACCGCTCCTACCACCAAACACGCGACCTTGCCGTACTCCATTTTTCAAAATTAGATGTTGCTTTTACAAGCTTAATAAGCTGAAGCAATTTGCACAGTGTTATTCATTATAATTTTCTGTCTTATTTATACTAAAATCCATGTATATTATCGCTTGCGAATTATTCAGAACATTAAAATTTCAGTAGATATTTATATCTATTAGAATATTAATGTTTCCAATTATAGTTAGTCATATTACCTGTTACAGGAATCGAATAGTTTCAAGGTCGCTTAAATTAATAGTACTTTGAGAAACTTGCTACTTATTCTCGGTTCCTACATTTAATAAACGAGTCGTTTTATTTACGGATGGTAGTATTTTGTACGATTAATAAGATAACTAACAAACATTACGCAATTTTGACGGTTAAGTATAAACATTTTTTGAAAATATGAGTTACTATAAGGAAATTATCAATGGTTAACTGCCTACTACTTATTAAGTACTAACTCCCACTGCCCCGGTGGTGCTGGATATGACGATTGCCATCGGATAGGTCCTCTCACCAGTGGGCCTTATATCGTCAGAAGTGGCGCACGGAGACACAGAGTGCACCACTTCGGGGTTCCAGTGGCGACAGATGCGACTATATGGAAATGATGAAAATGGAAAGCCCCCCCCCCTCCACGGTCCTGGAAGCCGCCAATACACGTGACTATGTGTCCGGTCCTCTTGTCCCCGCTTGGGCAGACAGGGGTACTAAAGAGCGGCCTCCCTTGTCCGAATGGTTTCACCAAGGTCCCAGCTTGACCCCAGTTTACCATCCCCCCCGCCACGACAAAGCTTGGACCCTTGGGGGGTGCATTGTAACCATAGATTATCCCTCCCCTACTAAACTCGCTGACAGTGACGCTGAAAATTGACGCGCTCGGGACTACATGCCTGCATGTCCGATAAGTATTGTGTGGCATTCACCGCTCACGCACTCAATCCCGGATACGAACAGGGACTGTTTTTAGGGGCATAATTTATGACTTTCTCTCTTGAAGTCGTCCGTAGAGCATACAAAATATTTTTATCGATAGTAGATCCTGACAGTCAGCTAACCAGTTTATTCTGTTAAATCTCTAGCAATATTAGAAACATATTAGTAAGAATTGAAAGGGTATCAAAACAAGATAACAAAGATATTTTGTGGACAGATTTATCGGACACCCTGAATACTAGCAGATATTTAAAGCCGGCAGTAGTTGGCAGTTTAAATTTACTTTCCAAAGCACTGAAAGAATATACTCTTAAAATTAGAGCTTTGTACGCAAGCTTTTATTTGTCAGTTTTGGTTCGTATCTGTAACTATCGAAAGAAATTAGAAATGAAATGTTTGAATTAGATAAAATAGACATTTGTAACATACCACACATGAAAGCTGCAGCTTTTAAGAAGGTGGAGAAAAAACCAATATTTTATACAGTGGTAAAATTTTAAATCATGCGATGAAACCGAGAGATTGCTATTTTATATTCGACCAATAGTAAACCAGTATTTAAAAAATACTAACTTTGTACGACGCGTGTTTGTCGGAGTATCCAGTAGCTGAGCTTATCTAGCAGTGCTGAGTTCATCGCTACTGTTGAAAGACCGTAATGTTATTTAAAATCAGTATAAACATTATTGTGACGTCGTACGATTCTTAAAATAACCATAGTGGAAAGCGACCTTGAAAGTGTTTTCGACTCAATCTATTTACATATTAATGGTCTGAATAAGTCGCAAGTGATATGAATTTAGTATAAATAGGACACAAAATTATATCTAACATCATTCTGGGAATTGTTTCAGTTTATTAAGCTTGTTATTTTCACATCTTATTCAGAAAAAATGGAGTACAGCAAGGTCGCAAGTTTGGTGGTAGCGGCTGTGGTAAGATAACCCAAATGTTTTTAAAACATCTAATTATCCTCTGATTAAATGCAAATTAGAAAAAATATATATGATTAAAAACATTATGACATTTTTATAATTCAATCAAGTAACTTATTCAATTGTCTAGTCATTTCCTATTATCTATTCAGCCTGTTGGCCTGATGATTGCAAAGTACGATATCATTCACAAAAGTGATATTTAAAAAGATTTTAATATCGGATAGTACCTGAACTATTTGGAAGGGGATTTTTTTATTTGGTATTTTGTTAAAATATACTTATCAAATGTCCTTGATAATTACGTGACACAGTCACCAAAATAAAAATAAAATGTTTATGATCACATAATAGAAGCTGATTTAATTTAAAATAGTCTGAAGAATGTTGTGACGAACTAAATAGTTTGCTAATAAGCATCTTCAACCTTTATTCGTACCTATAAATTTGATAAGGGGTCAGTAGAATTATTTCAGAACGGACAAGTTCTGTGAAATATCTAATAAGGATCGCGTAAATCTTATCTAATCCAACAACTGATAAACACTAACTACGTGTTAAAACTCTGCAAAGATTTGCTGGAAAATGCAGACTACATTACTGTGTTTTAATTCGGAAAGCCTAGATTCTATGTGAGCCACGTGCCATTTAAATATTCGGCCTCGACATTGATTTGGTTTTACGTCATTAAGAATTCCTTGTAGTTCATATGTTATATATTATAAAAAAGACTTTGTTCATTGAGTGGAAGCATTTTGTCGTATTACAGATTCAAATTCTTTTCGTTGCCGTTGCCTACGCTGAACCTGAACCAAGATATCGAGACGCAGTCGCTCGCTACTGATAGTTATTACGGATAATCAAATTGTGAGAAAGCGATTTCAATGAATTTATTAAATTCATTGAAATCCATTGATACAGCTGTACATACTTATGAAAAAGTTCTGTCAAGTAAAACCTAGGAATAGTGTTATCCTTTCTGAATCTAAGAGCTGACAGACATACTTTGTGCTAGAAATATGCAAAGATTTACTCGAAAATCAACCAAATTCCATTACCATGTTATAGTTTGAAAAGCCTAAGTGCCCTACGTGTGACACGCACCATTAAAATATTCGGCCTCTACATTGACTCATTTAGAATTTCGTGTAGCTCTTATATTATATATAAAAAAAACTCTGTTTACTAAATCGAAGTATTTTATCGAATTACAGATTCAGTTTCTCTTCGTTGCCGCTGCCTACGCCGAACCTGAACCGAGAAAGTTAATATAGATAACCAAATTGTGAGAAAGTGATTTCAATGAATTTAATATGTTGCATACAATAAATTAGACTTTTGTATTATTCTTGCTTTTTCTTGTAAATATAAATTATACCACCGCCTTTCCCAGTCCAGTCAACATAACTCCAATACTTGCCGTTCTCTTATTCTGGTTTTGAGTATCGAGATAATCTTCTGATCCACGGGACTTAGTTTCAACCACTCTAAATTCGTTACATTTTTTATCTCATAACATGCACAACATTTAAGAAAGTAGTCCGACGTTACCCAATATTTTCTACGGCATCTACAACGGGGGAATGCTCTGAAGAGTTGTTTGGTTTGATGCCTGCCTCTGATTTACACCTTGGGATATCGCGTCAGAGTTAAAGATATCTTGCCCATCATCTCGATGCGTAGCGATCTACAACTACGCGATTTTAAAGACATTACGCCACACGACACCTTTGTGGAATCAGTTACAGAGGTTGACATTTCCAAACGAATATTACTTAGGGACCTTTACAAGAAGAGCATACTCATTCCTTGTAAGTTGGCAACGTATCTGTGATTCTTTTTGTGGTGCGGATGGCCGTGGGCGATGGTGATCAGTTTCCATCAGATGACCGACTTGCTCATTGGCCTCCTTTTACGTATAAAAAACGACGGCTTGCACTCAGGGAGTACCGGCAGAAGTGAAAACTTGAATTGACGTTGAGCATTTTTGATATTTTGGAACAGTTGGGGAATAATTTTGCACGGATTGGTTTAATTACCATTATGAAAGTACTATTATTTATGTGGTGTGGTGTGATAGAATAAAGAAATTCATTTTTTGCGCTATCGTTAACAAATAAGACAACACGAATACAAACGCAATTACCCTGCGCCGTCGTAAGAATTTTCAATGTGACGATCTGACGCGAGTTTACAAATTTTACCCATTTCAAAAATGTGCGCAACGCCGCTAAAGAAGTTTTCACTTAAAAAAAAAAAATTCATATTTTTGGATAAGGCAGTCCCAATTTAATTTTGAAAAAAGTGTTTATTAATTACTCACCGAGTGATTTCATTATTTACTACTTTTCTACCCGCCCCAACAAACGTTGTTACATTTGACAGGTAATAGCAATTTGTATGGTTAAATTTGAAGTACTCTTTTTATATTTTCCTTAATCTTCCTCCGTGTTGGTCCAGGTCCGCTGGCTGGAATATACCATCTGGTTCTCTGCCAGGCAACGCGTAAGGGGCGAGCGCTGGTTAAAATATGGGTCATCACTAACAAGACCATAGGCGGTAGAGTGCTGTACAGCAACTTGGCTGGGTGGGGATTTACCGTCTTACGTATTCCAGTCACTATAATAATAATGTCATGTTTCGACCCAGAGGATAGGGTAGCCGGTAGACTAGGGCACAATAAGCCTAACATCAAGATCACAGAACAGCGATGTACTTGTGACATCTCTTGTGTCTGTAGGCCACAGTTATCTCATCTCACCCATCAGGAGAGTCACTTTATTTCCAAACTCTTAGGACTGTAAATCTGAAATTTTGTAAGTGTATGTAATGTGGAAGAAGCCAAATGAATCTGTAAGAATTGTCTATCTTTCAAACACTAACTTAAAAAAAAAACTTTTACTAACCTTAATTGATTATCTGTAAATATCCTGTATGTTACGTCGCATAGCTTTGATGAAGCAAATATTTTTAACTAGTGGTCACCCATTGATCGAAATTCAACTATAATACGTTTTAATATCTTGTTGATAAGATCGCCAGCTTCATTTTTCAATACCAAATACTTTGTTTCCAAACTGTATAGTTTATGCGCCATCTGTGATCGTTATCATCAATATATTTGTTTGTGTGTGTCAAATTAATGTTTATATTAACGTTAATGTTTATATTCTAAATGGAAGAGCGGTGTCTTCTAACATAAGTGCGCTTGCACTTAAAAGGAGACTCCGATCGCATTGTGTTAATGTACCAAAAAGAATCGAATAAACATTTTTTGATTTTTTTTTTAAAAAAATGCGTAGTAGTACGTGTAATGTTAAATTTTTTTTGAATCAATAAAATTTGCAATTTGCAAAATGCAACGAAACATTTGTAAACACACTTAAACCTAATTTTAGGTAGCATAGTAAATACATAACCACACATATGTAGCAAGAAAAATACTTAGCATAATAAAAATATTACAGTATTTACTTAAACATACATAATATATATACACACACACATTCACACATATCCACACACATACATTAAATTACAAAAAGGTATAGTTCACTAGCTTATTGCGCGTCACTTACTTAGTGGAAGTAGATAAGAAGAATTTTTAGTAATAAGCAGCATCAACGGTAGCACTAATTCATTACATTGTTGTGATCAAACCACCTGGAACTACAACAAATTTTATTCTATTTACAAGCTCTAAACTGTTTTTAACTGAATTTGCAGGTACTCTTGTATCAGAAACTTTTAGGAGATATATTGTTTTTCGGTATAGATACGTTAATGGTGTACTCTGTCTGTGGACAGGTTCCAAAGATAAACTGGATACATTTTTATTACACATGAATTCTCTAAACCAACATATTAAGTTTAACATAGAAATAGGTCAAAATATAATAAATTTTCTGGACCTTACTATTTCCTTCAAAGAAAATAGACATCGGTATACCATATTTAGAAAAAGCACGTTTTGTGATTATAACATTTCCTCAGATTCTAATCATCTAAAATGTCAAAAATATGCTGCATTTTATGCTATGTTGTGTATTAAAGTTAAAATTTCGTCCACTCTATCTCCTATTGCCACACGGAGGGGTCTTACAGCCACTCAGTCCAGGTCATTTCCTTATCGGCCGCTCCCTGTCGGCTCCTGATATAGAATAAGGTCCAAGGAATATGTTTCCGAATTATAAACTAAGACAAAATGGAAACAAAATACAAGTGACCTCTTACAGCATACTAGGAGGAGACAGCATATAGGGCCACTCCGTGTGGTTACTGTTTTTGTCCATCTGTGATCTATGAGATGCGCTACATGACCCGCCCATTTCCAATTAATTTTTTTTTGCGTGGCTTAATGCATCTAATGCTTTTAAATGAAGAAAACCTCCCACCATTAAAATGGAACCTTGGGCAAATTATAAAGGCGCTTCCTCGCCATCATGGTATGTCAAGAGTAGCTTATATCAAGACATCGTCGACAGACAAGACGAAGGTTGGAAAGCTAGCTGCTTAAAGGGCCGAAAGGATGTTCAAGCACCTAAAAACTAGAGGACATTACAATGCACATTTCCTGTAAAATAGTGTCGTCGCTATCGCTTTTTACGTTTTTTGGTTCGTTAACCTACGCAATTTTGAATGTCTATATAGAGTCAGAGCCAATAGATGAGGCGGTATCTAATATAATTGTAAGTTAAAATATATAAAAATCAAGTTTTATACTATCGCAAATTTGAAACACAATTGTACTCACCTTTATTACCTCTTAACTGCCAAAGCCACCGCGGCCCAGGTTGTATACGCTGGGTTTGCTTATACCTGTATAGGGGACATATTATATAGAAGAATTTTCAGCTTTTATAACATAATGAAAGTCTGGGCGTCGCTAGCTCTTATTTCCTGAATCATTTCACTTGACTCTTTCATTTAACTTATTTTCTATTCTTTATAACCTAAGTTTTTTTTAATTATATTCCTATATGTGTTTGCAAATATAATATTTGTATCAGGAACCCTCTCCAGTGAAGGCCTCCTCCAAGTCCCATGCTATTTTGATCCATTGCGGACCTGAGATTCTTTTGACGTCATCGTCCCATCGAGTGTAGGCTTATTGTGCACTAGTCTACCAGCTACCTTACCCTCCGGGTCGAAACATAAGATAATTATTATAGCGGCTGGAATACGTCAGGCGGTGGATCCCTACCCGACATTATCAGTCGACATCAATACTGCTTTTGCTGAAGGATGTTCAAGCACCTAAAAACTAGAGGACATTACAATGCAAATTTTCTGTAAAATATAGTGTCGTCGCTACCAATTAGACGAAAATTATCACGTCATTGGCAGCCAATCGCTTGGGTGCAATAAATGTAATTTTTTTATGTGTTTTGGTTCGTTAACCTACGCACTTTTGAATGTCTATATAGACTGAGAACCAATAGACGAAGCGGTATCTAATATGATTGTAAGTGATATATGAAAATTAAGTATTATACGATCACAAATTTGAAACACAATTTTACTCACTTTTACTACCTGTTACCTGCAAATCCACCGCGGCCCAGGTTGTATTGGCTGGGTGTACTTGTTACCTGTATAGGGGACATATTATACAGAAGAATTTTTAGCTCTCATAATATAATGAAAGTCTGGGCGTCGCGGGCGAAAAAAAAAGACGAATATGCACTTTGTATATTATCTTTTGTCAATTATATGGAACATTAATATTCAAATAGATATAACTAATTAGTAATTACTGAAACAGAAAAAAAACTTTCAAGGTCGCTTTCAATGGACGTCAATTAATTTTCAGGCTTTTTATCTTCTGTCGAACTTCATGACTATTTTGTTTAGGTATGTACGCATTTATCGAATCGGTTTGAGTATTTAACCAAGTAATTAAGTTTGACTATTGCGGCTAGCAGAATCTGGTACAATTTAACCCCGTCAAGACACAAGCTTTAGCGTTTTCTACCAAAAAGGGTCTGAACTGACGACCATGAGTGTTTGTGACATGGAACGGAAATAACCCTATGTCAGGTGAACCTCGAGGTGAGTACCCTACGTCCTTAAAGCCCTAGATGCCTATTTATTTATTTAATATATACTTAGATAGATACGTGCGGGATGTCTGCACCAATAGACCTAAGGGTAGCAGACAAAACCCTACGAGGTGGTGATATTCTCAAAGCTGACCAAGCAGAGTAACTAGACTAATTAAGGACTTGAAGGTATCTTCGCCACTTTGAGAGGATGGTGAATGAGATAAGAACCAAGGTTCAAATCTGGTCTATTAAGTAAAATCTAAAGTATATATATTCAAATTACACCGACACACACATTTATTCCATTCCATCCATGTAATTTTTTGTGGTGAGACATCAGAACGTGCTTATCTGTGAGCTCCACTGTTCTCCTTTCAGTGGCGTGTTATTCAACAAATGCAGTGGGAACAGAAACCAGTATTCAACATTTATTTTTTTATTTTTACCCAATATTTCAGGCTTGATATTTAGTTGTTTTGATTTAAAATGTTTACTAAAATAGTTTGCCATATTAAGTAATATTTACTTGATATGGCAAAAAACTATTATAGAATATACTATGCTACTTTTGAGCTTCGCTCAAGCGGTTAAGCGGTTGATTTTTATGAAATTAGGTAATCAAAAACACCACATTCATTTTTTTTGAAAACTTACTATTCATTAAACGATTTAATTTATTTGAAAAAATATAAAATTCACGATCACAGAATTAAGTTGCTTGCTATCCCACTCCCCACTTCCCACTAATATAATAAATCCGAAAGTTTGTTTGTTTGTTTGTTTGTTCTTTCTTCACGGTCTAAGCCCTGGACCGATCTGAACGAAAATTGGTATAGGGGTAGTTTAGGAGCCAGAGAGTAATATAGGATACTTTTAACCGACTTTAAAAAGGAGGAAGTTATCAATTGGCCTGTAGGTTTTTTTCGTATGTTACGTGATTACCCCTGGACTGATTTGGAAAATTATTTTTTGTTTGAAAGGTGAGGTGGTCTCATGATCACCAGGTCAGGATCTGGTGTTGGGATCCTAGGGAAATCGCGGTAAACTCTAATAAATTCTTAGCAAGAATAGTGTTTTTGTGGACTATATCCCATCCCATCCCACTTCCCACTTCCCATCTTACTTCCCTCTAAATATTATAAATCCGAAAGTTCGTTTGTTTATTTGTTTGTTCCCTCTTCACAGTCTAATCCTTGGACTGACCTGAACGAAAATTGGTATGGAGATAATTTAGGAGTCGGAGAGTAACATAAGATACTTTTCAACCGACTTTAAAGTAGGAGGTTATCTATATCGTCTGTATAGTTTTGTTTTTGTATATTACGCGATTACTCGAAGACCCCTGAACTGATTTGGAAAATTGTTTTTTTGTACCCCCTTCAGAGGTTGTCCCATGGTCACCAGGTAAGGATCTGATTATGAGATCTTGGGAAAATCGAGGGAAACTCTTAAAAATTGTTGGCAAGAATAGTGTTTTTGTGGATTATAATCACTTGCTAGCATTCGACTATGGTCACTTCAAGATGCTGTTCTGATGATGAAAGCTCTTAATCATCTGCTCACCTAGAAAAAGTACCAATTCTTCAAGAATCTGAATCTTTCAGTTGATACATTTTAGTTAGTTCGGTAGGTATTTATTATGTAGAAGTTCTGATGATGAGCCCAGGAATGATAGACACTTCCCGCTATCCCACTTTAATATTATAAATCCGAAAGTTCATTTGTTTCTTTGTTCTGACTAATCCTAACAAAAAATTAGTATAGGGTTAGTTAAGGAACCGGACAATAAACATAAAGGACTAGCAGAAGACGATTGTGGGAATCGGAAGCCATTACTTAGACGCAAGAGAAACTTGCGGAACAGGCTGACCTTCAAGCGTCCTTAAGGCATTTGGAGACATTTACACAGACGCAAGTTAGAAGATCAGCTAGCGCTCAGCGTCAAGGTCAACGTTGAAGCATTTTCGGTAGGTTTAATAGGAATGTTTTTGTTTAGTATTCAAACAGAATTCGATTATGACCATACGTTACAGTATGAAAATTCTCCTTGGATTTTAATTCGAGAAATGAATAAAAAATGTCAGCATTGTGTTCACTTAAAATTCAAAGATGAAACGTATGCTAATGGTAAGGTATTATTACTTTTGCTTGGTGAACCAGCTGAGCCTTTAAAGTCTCGAAGTTTTAAGCAATATCTGCAAATGCAATAATTGTCTTCAAATGACGTCGTTTCGAGTAGGAAGACACATCATTATGCCATGATGTTCTCCCACATTTTTCTGTGCAAGGTCAAATTTATCACCGAATCGGTTCGTGCTAATATAAAGCTGAAGAGTTTGTTTTTTTGAAATTCTTTTAATGTTGCCTATTTATCAAGGAAGGCTATAGGCTAGACATCATTATGCTGAAACGCATAGGAGCGGAAATCAAGAATGTTTTAAAATCGGTGTATTTTTTTACTCATTGAGAAAGAACTACCGCTGCGTGCGCTGCGTTAGCTCACTAAAACTTTTTTATACTAACCTAATTTGGTTTAAAATAATGCATTATTTGCGAAGCTGTTTTTATGAACATGAAGTTAATCCTTATCCAAATAAATAGGTTATTTATCACGAGTATTCAATTTAAAACAAAATTGCCCCTTACATCACTATATTTAAATGAATTTCGTTGGAAATATCGCAGTTTTAAAATAATTAAATGATGTGCCAAGCTGCCAAGTTATCATGTGAGGAAGGCGGTCGCGTTGTTCCAAGTTAGCTCTGCAAGATAGGTACTATGCTAACCGGCCAAAGAATACTACAGTCATAAATAATAATAATGAGCTACTTTTTAAATTTGTTTTTTCCAGAATATAATCGTAGAATACTTTTTTGGTGAATATGTTTTGTTTTAGTTTACTTATGTTTGTTAATTTCCATATCTAAATAGATACATTATATTTTGATTTTGTAGTATTTTAGGGTAATTCTTTTACCGTGGATTGGCGATATCTTATCGTATAGTAACAAATGTTTGAGTTATTAGTTTTTCAATTTAATTACATTATTGAGTAAATAATAATATATTACATACTTATGAATAAGAAGGGTTAGAAAAAGATTTCGACTTTCTCGGCAGTCTACAACTGCAAAACGACTGCGACTTTTGAGTAGCATTGAGACAGAGAATGTGAAATTACTATTTTTGGTGATTTTGGGCAGAATGATTTTTCGGCAACATTTAAAGCTGAAAATTTTGTTCCTACAATTTCTAGATGTGAGTTTCCGGAGATATCTCCAAAGGGTTAGTTCTGCCTAAATGCACAACCAGAGCACCTACGACTAGCCGAAGACATTACGTCCCACAATGTGATAGGTGGCAATCCTATAGCCCGGGCAAGTGGCAACGTTGCTTTGAGTAAAAAATTAAAACTTCATATTCACATTTTTTATTTGTTTTTTTTGTTGCCAGGCCCGGAGATCAAACCTAGGATCTAAGGAAGTCACGTCCGATACCGGACGGCAAGACCACAGAGACGATGTATACTTCTAAAATTTCCAAGAAACGGAAAAATTGCTAAACTGATTTTAATATCTCGAAAAAATAGAATAAACTCTGGAAAAGGACGTAGGCTATTTTTATCTAATTTAAAATAAAATACCGAGCAGCGTTGGAGAGCTAAATATTAAATTAGTAGATTACGCGGGTGAAGCCGCGGGTAACAGCTAGTATTTAATGTAATCCTAGTGCACGTGATACGTAAAAAAGTAAAAGTGTTTCTTGGCTTAAAAATGTCAGATGAGAGTCAATGATGCTGGTAAGCATATTGTAGATTTATGTATGGAAAGAAATCTTCTTGTGTCTAACAAAACTTTTCAGCATAATGCATGGAGAAGGAATAATGTAAATAAGTATGATAGATTTGATTTTGGTTGATAATCGCCTCCGAAAGTGTTTAATGAACATGAGACCCTTCGGAGGCCAAACTCTTAACACGAACCACTACTTGATTGTTAGCCGGTTTAGAGGTCTGATTAATAAGTTGGCGAGTTCGTGTTCAACTCGGAGGGCTTGACCTTGTGTAGGAAGCGTGAATGACAATCAAGTCCAAGACAGGCTAAATAGTGTGTGCCTACTGGACTTAGACGTGGATGATTGTTGGAATGTTTTGAAAGATAGTATGGTTGATGTTGCGAAAGAGGTATGTGGAAGTGCGAAGATTCTATACTGATAGATAGATAGACTGAACCCTCTATCTAACCCAGAAACCCTGAGGCAGGGAGTGTCGAGAGCCAAATCTTAACGTCCTTGCAGACTCTTCTTTCTTCACATCCATTATCCTTTATTTACAAACACGCAGGTTTTGGAGACTCTTGACACCATCCTCAAATAATACCCGAGCAAATGATCGCCGAGTGTCCATCAAGGACTTCTCATGCACCTACATCCATTCACATTCGCATTGTATATCTGCTTTGTCAATCTTTTATCTGCCATTTTTCCTACATGACTAAACCAACGAAGCATGCCCTTTCTCATTTTAACATCAACATTTTTTTAACAGCAATCTCACTCTTTCTGGGATGCGGTCAGCGAGCGTTATACAACAGATTTTTCATTGTAATTTAATTGCGACTACATTTACCGTACTCTCATGCTTTTTTAGACACACTCAGCTATCGGTTCCACACAACAAATGTTGGGATAAGCATATAAATATGAAAAGCGATTTTAGCACCTTGACTTCAAACCCACTGCTGCCCTCAATACAAGATTTCAGATAAAAGATTTTGACTAAAGAAAAAGGTTAGCTCAGGCTCTTGATAACGTCTTCGTAAGATAAAGTAGGCCTGTCATAGTATGATAAAGCTTTCCTAGTAATGTCGTAGAAATATTATAAAAACTAATATATTTTAGTTTTGGTAAAAGTTTATGGGTATTTTATGACATCTATTCATTTAATATTAATTAAAATAAGTATTAATCTTTCGACTAAGGTGTCGGGAAGTGAAAACCTCACCGCCCGCTGTGTTGTATGTACCACCAGCGCAATCAGTCAATTGCGGCGGTCAAATCGTTCTAAGATGGGTGAAAGTCAAATTTCTGACAAAAAAACAGGTTAAGAAATTTTGGCCCCCATTCTTCGGCAGCTCCGCTTCAGCGAGTTTACGGTAGCAGACTTGGTAATAGCAGAGCAGGGAGTGCAAAGAATCCCCGGACGGACTTAGGCTACCAGCTGACAAACCTGGTCCTGGCAACGCGCTACTGCTGCAAAGCTCTGGTCTGATGGGAAGATCCTGGTGTTGGAAGAGTGTTTAGCCAAGTTAGAGTGTTTGGATTATCTGAAGTCCGAAGCCATGGAGAGGTCTCGATAAAACTAAAGTCCGGTAACGTGTTCTACCTCCGGGAAGGTGACGCCCTATCCCAGGGTGGTGTCGGATTCATTAACAACGTGGAGGTGAACGTGGAACTGATAAGATTAATAAATGTTTTTTGTACTTGCTCATTGTTTTATTTTGCTTTATAAAGTGAAACAACAAATTCAGTCCCATTATTTTTTACCCTCTGTAGACTATCAACCTAGATGATAAAACGTAGATATTATTAAACTATAAACATGTCTGCAAAACAAGAGCCAAAATGCTTTTTTTGACATTAATCAGAGAAAAATAAACTTTCTAATTTGAAATTTTCGTATTTTTTATGTGTAAAACTTTTAGATTATATGTAGGATAAGTACAGAACGCTAATATTTTTCGATAATAATGCTTATTTATAAAGTACATTAAATCAATAAATAAAACATTACCCACATTACCATGCATTTGACACACACAAACAAATATAATGATGATAACGATGAAAGATCACAGATGGCGCTCTAAAAAGTTTGGAAACAAAGTGGTTGGTCTTGAGAAATTAAGACGGGTGATTGTCCTCGTGTTGGTCCGGGCTCCTTTGCAGAATAGACCATCTGCCTTCCTGCCAGGCAGCTCGTAAAAGGCGAGCATATGTTTTACGTCACTAACAGCGTGACATCTGACTAGGTGGTAGAGTTTCGCAGCGACTTACCCGGATTGGTACCACTGCCTTACCTACTCCTGCCGCCATAACGTCATGACGTGTTCCGGTTCGGAGAGTATGGTAGACGGTAAAGTAAATTTTGCTTGAGGTCAAACATCCCGGCCTCAGGTTAGCAAAACACCATTACCACCTTTGGTGTCTCTAGGTGACGTGAATTTCTTACCATCAGGAAATCCGTCTGCTTATTTGCCTTCCAATATCATAAAAAAAACGGTTAGTTTAAGGCTAGGGGATTTCTTAGTTAAATCAGTGAGATATAATGGAGACTATATGCCCTTAACGGACCTAGGTCGACTAGGTCCCCGTGTCGGTCCGCGCCTCTTTGTAGAATAGACCACCGTGACATCTGACCAGGCGATAAACTTACTTACTTTAGGAAATGAAAGCGTGATTATTTGTGGTAACTTAATCGGATGTGTTGGGACGCTATGGCCTGGTTACGAGGCTGTAATTATACCTTACGGTGACGACAGAGTGCTCGATGCTAATAAGCAAGCGTATGTGGATTTATGTGTGAAAAGAAATCTTCTTGTGTTTATTGCAATATTTCGACAAAATGATACACATTCGTATACATGGAGAAGTAATGATGAAATGAGTATGATAGACTTGAGTTTGGTTGATAGTCGCCCCCGTAAGTGTTAAAATGGACACGAGTGCCTACAGAGGCCCGACACAGACCACACCGTTCGGTTACTAACGGTTTCGGTTTAAGGGTCTGTATAAGAATTGGAGGCAAAGGTGAGTGCGTGCTACATTTCGAGGGCAAGAAGTGATTAAGAGTGAATAAATGCAAAACCTGAGTGTAGGGAGCATGTATAAGAGTCAAGCCCAAAAAAAGCTGGATGAGTTGTGCCTATTGGACTAAAACGTTGATAATTGTCCGAATGTTTTGAAAGATAGCAGGGTGGATGTCGCGATAGAGTTATGTAGAAGTTCCTCTATTGTGAAGTTTGCACATCTTTCTATTTTTACAGGGCGCATTTTTTTTATTATATAACAAAATATTTATAATCGTATCGCTTCTGTGGTCTAGATGTCCGGCGTCGAACTTGACTTCTTGAGGTCCCGTTTTCGATCCTCGGGTCGGGCAACAAAAAAATACATTTTATTTTTTTTAATTTTTGCCTATTTATTTAAATTATTATCTACGTATTTGTTTATTACTTTATGTTTAATTATTTATTTCATGTAATATATTTCAACATTCATCTTCCCAAGGCTGTGTGATTTCACATACTTTGTTTCTTCTGCATATCAATGACATGTTGCAAATTAGTAACACTCATTGCTATGCAGGCGACACTACTAGTGAAGCCTTACACTTAGGCTGGCATAATATGTCTCGGGAACATGGAACATCGAGAGCCGGATCAACATTTGTCTAAATTTGATAATCTTTTGTCTGAAATTTCGTTTTGGGGCTAGCAGAATCTGGTACAATTTAATCCTAACAAGACACAAGTTTGCACTTTTCCGCTAATAAAGACTCCCTTTGTCACATCTCCTCGATTTGAGAGTGTTTTCCTAACTGCCACAGCCTGCATTGGTATACTCGGCATTTACATTTCGAGTAATGTTCAGTTTCGTAATCATCTGGAAGAGAAGGCTAAAATAGCCTTTAAAAAACTTGGTGTGCTCGGTAAAGCGAGACAGTATTTCAAGCCGGCCCATCGCTTTCAACTACACAAAGCGCAAATTCAGCCTCATATGGAGAGTACTGTTCTCAACTCTGGGCAGGGCCTCCAGAGAACCAGCTCCTTCCGTTTGACCGCATTCAATGTAGAACAACTCGAATTGTTTTGACCGGGCAATTACCAATCGGCTTGATTCCTTGGCGTTGCGTAGAGATGTCGGGTGACGCAATGTTCTCTACCGCATCTATCATGGGAAATGATCTGAGGAGTTGTTTGGATTAATTCCAGCCGCTGATTTAGGTTTTCGATACATATCCGAGCAGCATGACGACGCGCGCACAAATACGCGTGGGTATGGTTCGCTCCGTGATGTTACCGCAACCGCCTCTCGCTCATGCCACCATCACAGCGCGGCGCGGCGCTCGCACGGCGATTAATTGTACGGATTATTTTCATTTTTTGAGATTTTATGTATTGGATTAGGTATTTATTTTTATAGTCAATACATTTCTAAATATTTACTTACAAATAATAAAGTTTCTACCTGTTTATACAGGTCGAGTAAAAATTGCTTAAATATTACGTTTGTTGTATCCCATACAATATTTTATTTATTGTTATTTATTTACTTTGACAGGAAATATACAAAGTAAATTTTCTGTGAAAATTTGAAACGTCTACCTGTTACCGTTTTTATTATTGAGCAAAAACATTACGAAAAAAACACGTTTATTGTATGGGGACCCCAGTTAATATTTTTTCTTTAATTTGTGAAAATTTCAGTTTCTAGCTGTTACGGTTTATGAGATACAGTCTGGAGACAGATAGACAGACAGCGGAGGCTTAGAAAAAGGGTTTCCATTTTTAACCTTTGTGTACGGAACCCTGAAAAGATATTTAAATTGAAATATTATTCGCCTGAAATTTAAAACGTGTAACTCAAATTAACTCCTGTGTCGTAAAATTAATTATGTGCGTTAATTTAATGAAATACGAGTGTAATAGGTAACTGTTTCTTCTTTTTGTTATTTTGAATTCTGCTTCTCTCTCTATAGTTAATGAAAACTGAATTAGCGCTCATAGTAAACGTAAACAAAACCACGAAATCGATTCAATATTATTATTACAATAGGTACATTGATTTCTGTATAAAATTACTTTTCTGGCTTTTTTAACAATCAATAATTAATAAACTGAATTTTCATTACAATCTGGTCTATTTCAATCACGAAATATGTATTATAAGAATTTATTTGGGATTTTTTTAATGACTAATTATTGACTAATTTAAAAACTTTTTTAATGACTAATGTGAGCAACAAATTAGGGCTTCTACCAGTTCATCGGATTTTGGGAATACAATCGAATCTCTGATGTAGTAAACTACATAAGCTCGGTTCAATTTTAATGAACGCAATGCTGCCAGGATTGGATACGTGCCCAGTTTGATAAGATTACAAAGCATTAAACTTGTAGACTAAAAACCAGACATCAATTTTGAAAACGAAAGATTATGCTAGAGGTGCTATTATGCATCGATTGCTAACATAATATTTGTTGCCGGTTAAACGAGTTGGTTATCTGGTTCAAAAGTTTACGCATTACCATAAAATGGCTAAGGGGTAGATAGCACACTAATTGCGGGGAATACGTGTACGATCTTGGAAATATACGAGACTAAATTGTAGTCATGCGAAATAAAAAATATGCATTTATTTAATTAACCAGCACAAAACCTTTATGTACGAGTATTTAAGAACAATGCAAGAACTACTTCGATCACATAAGCTTCCAAACATTTTCCCCGTACTGATCAGGGTACGCTTAGTAGAACAGATCATCTGCCTCTCTACTAAACAGTTCGTAAGAGGTGACCACGGGTTAAAAAATGAGAAAGAACGAGCGTTCTTACTATTTTTTCGATATTTTATGTTTTTTTTATATGTTTGTTGCGCGATTACTCGACCAATAGCCAATCGATTTCGATGGTTCTTTTTAGAAATATACCCCATGATTTCGAGATTTTATCATATTTTATCACGACAAAACTTTTGTGAAATTAATTGTTATCTTTCAACAAAATAATTATCAAATTGCAACCACCATTCGGATTGGGTTCCACAACCAAGAAAATAGTGCAATTTGTTTTTGAAATCTAACTGCGCTTAATTATTTTAGTTTTCTCACGGACTTTAGCGTCTGACATTGGTCAAGTTTAAATTGACAATAAATTACCTGATTCAGCAAAATCGAACTAGAATTATTAAAAGTCAAAAATAAGTTGCCGTAGAAAGTGATATTAAGGTTTTGGGTAAAGCAGTAGACTTCATACTGAAATTCATATAATGAGATTTTGTGAGGAAACAGTGATATACTGAATTCTTCGTAAATACTTTACTAGTACAATTTAACAAAACTTGAACAAAATTGTACTGAATACCATCAAAATTTATCAATTTTACACAATACTCAATACTACACTGCAATTACTTAAGTAACTTTCAAGTTTCTAAATTGAATATTTAGCTCTGAGTTTGCTTTGAACATGGGGTTAGATCGATCTTTATTTGATAGTTTAATAAATAAATAAAATATTTTTTTTTAATATGAATTACTCTAAAGGGAAACTTAGTACATCAGTACGACACGTAAAAAGAACCTTAAGAGTTGATAAAGTGCCGAATCCCAAGCATGAAAACATTTAAATCGTCGAATGTTTTTTATACCCACTGATCAGCTTTCTTCCAAAAGTATCTTCACGCCCATATCCCCGAAGAGGTAGGCAGAGGTACAACCAAGGCACCCACGACTAGCCGAAGATACTAAGTCCCACAATGCGATAGGAGGCAAGCCTATCGCCAACCGGGCACATTTCCAATCCCGACCAACATTTTTTTATTAGAAAATTGGAAAAATCCCCGGGACCTCATGCAGTCAAGTCCAACACCCGGACCGCTAGGCCACAGAGGCGAAAATTACTATAAAAGCAACAAATCTCAAATTACTCAGTAATAAGACATTTTGTAGCGCTAGAAAAGTAACAACGATCCATTTAGAAATCATTCCGAAGTGATAAGACTACTCCACAAAAAGAAGGAGGTTCTCAATTCGACAGCCTGTTTTTTGTTTTTTTTTTATCTCTGCTACGCGATAACTGTGCCAATAGCTAATCGATTTTATTGTATTTTTTTTAAAGATAGATCATAATTCCTGAGAAACTATCTAATCTCGGACCTACAGATCAGTCCAGACATTGAGCAGTAGCGCAATCATTAATGACGATAGACGAAATTCTTAATCTTATAAATGTTATTTCCTCTGTGGTCTGACGGTCCGGTATTGGACTTGACTTCATGAGTTCCAAGTTCCGGATTGAGCGTAAGCCTCGTTGGTCATAGGATTTCAATCCATGACACTGTGGGACTTAATGTGTTCAACTAGCTGTGGATGCCCTGGTTTTGTCACTGTCTTCAACTTCCGAGAAATGGACGTGTTTTTATTTTTATTTTCTCGTGTTGGTAAGAGACAGATGTTGATTCATTTGTCAATAACACCGTGACTAAGACTCGATTCAGAGCTGTGAAATGATTGATCTGGATTGGTTACTTGTCTTATCTATAACTGCCAACGTAACGCCAGATCACAACATTATTTTTTCGGTTTGGAGAAAACCATGCTCACGGAATATGTTTAACATTTTAGCCTTAGGTTAGCGACGGACTATTACCATGTTTGTTATCATCTTGTAAATTGTGCCTTTTTCTAAATACATAAAAACTCATCATTGTTAAAATATAAGAAGTGTTACGACCGTCCTCGACGTCAATTGTCTTTTAATCTAACCTAATAATAAAAAGGGAAGATTTGGTTGTTTGTTTGTTTTTATTGAATAGGATCCGAAACTACTGTACTGATTTGAAAAAATCTTTCACCTTTAGAAGCTGATATTATCCTTGATGGACATTGGCAATATTTTTTTCCCAAGGTAGGGGACATCCATCATATCTCAGTACGGAATTACAAACGGCTTGACCTATTAGATTGAAATTTTGAATATATATATCCATGGTTTTTCACACATGTACACTGCCCCTGATAATAAAAAAGAGGCATCTAACACTTTTTCCAAATTTGAGTTATATATATTGCCAGAATCAGAATAAAAAGGCGCATCTGTCTGTATTTTTAATATATTGATAATTACATCCTGTGCAGTTTTAGCACAATAAAATAGGGCGCTTATGTACACCTTTTCACACCCGATCGGAAATGAAATGACGATTTATTTAAAACTTAATTGAAAAGTCGCATTTATGTAAATCATGTCCTAATACTTAGTAGTTTCATTTTAAGTTCAGTAATAAAAAAGGCGCACATTTGTCCCAAATTTTAAGGAGAAGATAAAAAGACGCAAAAACGTCATTTGCGTGTAATGAGCTAATTTAAAACCGCTTTCACATTAAGAAAAACGACCGCATCTAACCACTTGTGCCCTATTTATATACCTGAATGGTTTTTTTTCTTAAGAAAAAAAGGCGGAAACTCCTATATGCATCCATTTCTGTTAAAATAATATTATGGATAGATAGACAAAATCTTAGAGGAAAAGTAGAACTAACAGTGTTTGTAATGTAAAAGACGCATATAGCCATTTACGTCTGTTCACTTAACTACTCGTACATTACATTTTTCATCATTTTTTATGCTAAAATTAAACTGTTTTTTCAGTTATTTTTATTACATTAATTTCATAAATTCATAATATTATTAAACCAAGTAAAAGTCTTTTTAGTAGGCACTACTTTCAAGTTTTAAATATGTAGATATTTTAATTATCTAGAAGACAATAAGAAATTTCCTGTTTCGTTTATTAAAACATTTATTTCTCCGTTTTCACTTTTCGTTAGATACGTCTTTCTAAATATCGGGGGCAGCACACTATTTATAAGGAGGAAATATCTTATTGTTAGAATCTATACTTGTTATCGTCGGCACTTGGTGGAATTCCATAGTATACACACTTTTTTGAGGTAAACGCTTGTACTTATCCACTATACACTTTATGTAATACTTTTCGTTACTTTAAAGCTAACCGGTTTCACTTTTTACAGCATTATAAGGGTAATATAACTAAAGATTAAAAGTCTGTTTTAATTTTTAATTTTACGTTCAACACCTATTTGGTTTGAAGTTACTGACGGTACGGGGTATGGGGTACACTACACTATATACTAATAACAAATAGGATTGATTTGACTGTTTGTTTATATTGAACGGGCTCCGAAACTACTCAGATAAATTTAGAAAATTCTTTAACCATTAGAAGTCGACGTAAATAAGAAATTTGTGCATCCGTGAAGCTGGTATGGGCTGCTTGTAAATCGTATAGTCGATATTTACAATAGCAATTGGTGGTCGCCTCGGTGGTCTAGCGGTCCGGCGTCGGACTTGACTTCTTGAGGTCCCGGGTACGATCCCCGGGTCGGGCAACAAAAGATTTAAAAAAATTATATTTTCTATTAAAAATAACGCTACCCGGGATTGGATATGTTTTTACCACCTGTCACATTGTGGGTATCACTAGCTATCTTAGGCTAATCGTTGGTGCCCTGGTTGTGCTTCTGCCTAAGCAAATCGGGAATTTGGTCGTGAATCTACAAATTATGACTTAATTATAGATAAAAAGTTAATTGTCGTCTCTGAGTGCGGCTGTTAGTGTTTAACATTGTATTTTTATATACAATGTGTTTTGTAATCATTCACATTTTTGATTTATTCAAAAGAGTCAAAGTTTTGTTTGTTATAGAGAGCTTAAAATATTGTAATGACTATGCCTTCAAAAACATCCTCTAAAAAAACAAGTCACGCAGCTCAGTTTTGTCCCGTAAAAAGATTAGAGATTAATATAATACCAATTTGGTTAATTTATTTATTCCCTATTTAAGGCACCTTCTGTCCTAAGTTATTATGAAAAGAAAAAAAATGTTAACGAAACTTGAGAGGTAATTCATTGGAAGGTTTAAAAGCTATTTAGAGAATAGAAATAAATGTGTTGGGATGTCAAAAGTAAGTGGAAACCGCAAGAAAGTTTATATTTCAAGTTACCTTTTTAATGACTGCTGAGTACCACAAGGTAGTGTTTTAGGGCTATTACTTTTTTTTATATACTTAAACGATTTACCTGATGCTATGAATCATGATTAAATTTTATTTGCTGATGATACTACACTTCTCATCAAGAATAAAAATAAAATTGATAATTTTAAAGAAACCAGTAAAACTTTGACTAAAGTGACAGAATGGTTAAACGAAAATAACCTAAAAATAAATCTTACGAAGACAAAATTAGTTGAATTTCAAGCACAATAAAGAGATACTAAAAATTAGACTTTATTTGAAATAATACTACTATTGAAAATGTACATTGTACTTAATTCCTAGGAATAAAAATCGAACAATTTTGTAACTGGAAATTGCATATTGATTTACTTTGCAATAAAATCGATAGGTTTGTATATGTGTTGAGAAGAATTACTGAAGTGTCAGGATTAAAGACATCTGTTAGCTTATCATGGGTATATTTCTTCTGTTTCGCAGTATGGTATACCTATTTGAGGGAATTTTGTAGAATTAACTAGGCTCTTTAGAGTTCAGAAGAAGTGAACGTACGTATAGCGATATGTAGTGTCAATCAGTTAAATTCATGCAAGCCACTTTTTAAGTCACTTAAAGTATTACCTTCACCTTGTTTATATATATTGGCTGTATGTGTATTTGTAAAAAAACATCACCATTTGTTTCATACAAATGCTGAAGTCCTAAGTTTGTCTCATTTTAGAAAAAGTGAGAAACTACATGTTCCTAACCAAAAACTCAAAATTTACAAAAAAATTATATGTATTGCATGTCCATTCGTATATATTAACACAACCAAATTCCTGATAATCTTAAATCACGTCCATTAAAAAGGTTTAGAAAAAAGGTATTCAACTTAGTTTTAGAGAAAAATTATTAGAGTGTCAAAGATTTTCTGTCAGATAAGAATAAATAATAAAGTATTTCTAATATGATTAATTTAATTGCAGAATGTTGGGTTCAAAGGAGTTTGTTTCGCCGTTTATTCTCCTGTCCAGCTAGGTTTGGAAACGGTGGTAGTTTACGGTAGATAGGCCTTAGGGATAAATTTATTTATATTCTAAAAATTGCTTATATTCATAAATTATCATGCAATAAATAAAATACACAGTGGGTTAATAGTAAGTAAATAATTAAAATAACTAATTTGGTTTATTACTAATAAAATATTTGCACTCCATCAGTTGGTAGAACATATAGAAACGCCTAAATAATTTTAGTACATCTTTGTAACACTCATATTCCGCAAATAAATATTTTTTCTTTTTCTTCTTTTTTTATAAATGATTATTAGATCAACATCATTTTTTTTTCGATTTAAATACATGGATTGACATAGCCATCGCATGAAAAAACAATTTATCTTAAATTGATCAAGTGGCTAGCGTACACGCCTAGCTACACCGACCAACCACGAGGCTCGGGTTCGATTCTCGACGGGAGCTGGCACTTGTGTGGTGAACATTTAGATGTCTGTATTTCCGGGTCTGGGTGTTTAATAAATTTATTCTGGTATCTTTGTAAGTATTTCTATTCATTAGAATCGTTTACGGATCAATAAAATGATCTCAATACTCAAAACCGGAGTACGACAACGGCAAGCATTGGAGTTATGTTGACTGGAATGGAGTTTCATATTAAAAAAAATATTTTATTTATTTATTAAACTATCAAATAAAGATCGATCTAACCCCATGTTCAAAGCAAACTTAAAGCTAAATATTCAATTTAGAAACTTGAAAGTGAATCTTACTTAAGTAGTTGCAGTGGTAGTATTGTGTAAAATTGATAAATTTTAATGGTATTTAGTATAACAAAACAACAAAAAAAATTTTAGCAAATGTATATTTTCAATTTCCTTTTAAAAATAACGTTACCCGGGATTGTATATGTGCCCGGTTGGCGATGGGCTTGTCACCTGTCACATTGCGGATATCACTTGGTATCTTCGGCAAGTCGTGGATGTCCTGGTTGTGCTTCTGCCTAACCCATTCGGGGAATATGGTCGTGAAGATACAAATTATAACTTAATTATAGATAAATTCTTAATTATCGTCTCTGAGTTCAGCTGTTAGTGTCTAACATTGTATTTTTTATGTTCAATGTGTTTTTTTCATCATTCAAATCTTTGATTTATTCAAAATGTCAAAGTTTTATTTTTTATTGAGAGCTTACATTATTGTAAAAACTATGCCCTCAAAAGCATCCTCAAAAACCAAATCTCGCAGCTTTGTTTTTGTCCCGTAAAAAGATGTGATATTCGCTATTTAAGGGACCTTCTGTCTTAAGTTCTTATGTAAGTAATTATTAGATCAATGTTAAAAATCTTTTACGTTTTAAATAAATAGATCGACATGACCATCGCATGAAAACACAACTTATTTTAAATTGATCGAGTGACTAGCGCACACGCTTAACTACACCGACCAACCGCGAGTCTCGGGTTCAATTCTCGACGGGAGCACGCGCTTGTGTGATGAACATTTAGATGTCTGTATTTCCTGGTCTGGGTGTTTACTAAATTTATTCTGGTATCTATGTAAGTATTTCTATTCATTAGAATCGTTTACGGACCAATAACATGACCTCAATACACAAAACTGGAGTACAAAAACGGCAAGAATTGAAATTATGGTGACTGGAATAGACATGGCAGTGGTACAATTCATATACAATGAAAAGCAAGAATGATACAAAAGTCTAATTTATTGTATGCAACATATTAAATGCATTGAAATCACTTTCTCACAATTTAGTTATCCGTAATAACTATCTGTAGCGAGCGACTGCGTCTCTAAGTCTTGGTTCAGGTTCGGCGTAGGCAACGGCAACGAACAGAAACTGAATCTGTAATATGATAAAATACTTCCGCTTTATAAACAAAGTTTTTTTATAACATATAATATAAAAGCTGTGTATATGATCGTTAGCAGACGGTTTCGTCTACCACATTTTTTTTATTAATTGCCTTACATAATTTTAGCAAAACTATTTTTTTTATGTGGTATATAAGATCATTTGATCAGTGTTTGATCAAAAGAGAAAATAAAAAAAAATCCCTGCCAAATCGCTCGAGTACTCTTCGAGGGGTAATAAAAAAAGGGGACGTATATGACAAACGTGCAAGCGTTTGACTTGACGATAAGGTGATCTCTGTCCATGAGCAGCTGCAGCACCGATATTCACGAATGTGTCGAAAACCGTTCAGGAATGATTACAATCTTCTTTTTGAAAGTATTTTTAATTATACTGTTTTTACTAATCATTATGATGATGAATAGCAAAAAATAGTTATTAAATCTAATATATATAAATCTCGTGTCACAATGTTTGTCCTCAATGGACTCCTAACCCATTTAACCGATTACAATAAAATTCGCACACCATGTGCAGTTCGATCCAACTTGAGAGATTGGATAGCTTACATCTCAATTTATCGCAGGCGAAGCCGCGGGTAACTGCTAGTTAAACTATATAATATTAAATTAATTTATATAATATACTTCGGTTAAGGATTTGTATGTATGTATGTATTGTTAAAAGTTTCGAAAACATTTGAGTTATCTTACCACCGCTGCTACCACCAAACACGCGACCTTACTGTACTCCATTTTTCAAAATTAGATGTTAAATTTACAAGCTTAATAAACTGAAGCAATTTGCACAATGTTATTCGATATAATTGTCCGTCTTATTTATACTTAATTCCATGTATATTATCGCTTGTGAATTATTCAGAACATTAAAATTTCAGTAGATAGTTATATCTATTAGAATATTAATGTTTTCAAATATAGTTAGTCATATTACCTGTTACAGGAATCGAACAGTTTCAAGGTCGCTTTATATTATATTACTTTCAGAAACGTACTATTTATTCTCGATTCCTGCATTTTAGAAACGAGTCGTTTTATTAACGGATGGTACAAAATACTGTAGGATTAGTAAGATTATTAACAAAGATTGCGCGTTTTCAACGGTTAACTTTGAACATTTTTTGAATATATGAGTAACGCTTTGTTTTACCTTTAAAGAAACTACTACTGGTTAAACTTACGGATAACGTTTAGTTGATTAATGGAATCTAGGGTTAAAATGTACATTATGCATTGTAACTAGATGATCCCTCCCCTACTGAATCACTGACACGCGTGCATGTCCGATAAGTATTGTGTGGCACTAGCCGCTAACGTACTCAATTCCATATATGGACAGGGACCGATTTTGGGGACAAAAAGTAAGACTTTCCCTCTTGAGGCTGTCTGTAGAACATACAAAAATATTATTATCGATAGTAGATGTTGACAGTCAGCTAAACCTGCAGTGCTAAAAACATAATTTTTGTGAAGATATTTCGAAACCAGTTTATTCCATTAAATTTCTGCTAGAAATTGAATGACGCTACTAAAAATTTAAAGTGTATTAAAACAAGATAACAAAACATTTTGTAGGCACAGGTTCATGGGACACCCTGAATACTAGCAGGCATTTATAGCCATCAGAATAGGTTGGCAGTTTAAATTCACTTTCCAAAGCACTAAGAGAATATTATATACTCTTAAAATTACAATTTTGTACGAACGGTTTTTAAATAATCATCCCGACGCAAACGCAAGTTTTTATTTGACCTTTCTGGTTCGTATCTCTAATAAAAAAAAATGAAAAACAGACTAGAAATTAAGTGTTTTAGATTTACAAATTTGTAACTTACAACACACGCCTCGCCTCTGTGGTCTAGCGGTCCGGGTGTTGGACTTAGCTGCATGAGGTCCCGGGTTCGAATCCCGGGTCGGCCAACAAAAAGAAAATTGGATTTTTCCAATTTTCTAATAAAAAAAATGTTGGTCGGGATTGGAATTATGCCCGGTTGGCGATAGGCTTGCCACCTATCACATTGTGGGACTTTGTATCTTCGGCTAGTCGTGGGTGCCTTGGTTGTACCTCTGCCTACCTCTTCGGGGATATGGGCGTGAAGGTACTTTTTTTTTTACAACACACGAAAGCTGCAACCTTATAGAAAGTGGATAAAAACACTTTTTTTGCAACATTTGCAATATTTTTAATCATGATGATAGAGCCGAGAAATCACTCTTTTATTCGACTAATAGTAAACCAGTATTTAAAAAATCCTAACTTTGCACGACGTGGATTAGTCGGAGTATCCAGTAGCTGAGCTTATCTAGCAGTAGTGAGTTCATCGCTATTGTTGAAACGCCACAATGCTAATTAAAAGTCAGTGCAAACATTATTGTGACGTCGCGTCGTACGATTCTTAAACTATCCATTATGGAAAGCGACCTTGAAAGTGTTTTCGACTTAATGTATTTATGTAATTAATAATCTGAATAATTCGCAAGTGATAATACATATGAATTTAGTATAAATAGGACACAAAATTATATCTAGCACCACTCTGCAAATTGCTTCGGTTTGTTAAGTTTGTTAGTTTGACATCTAATTTAGAAAAAATGGAGTACGGCAAGGTCGCATGTTTGGTGGTAGCGGCTGTGGTAAGATAACTCAAATGTTATTAAAACTTCTAACAGTCCTCTGAATAAATGCAAATAAAAGTAACTAATTCAATTATCTATTCATTTTTATGTTTTTATGTCATCCTGTAGGCCTGATGATTGGAAAAAACGATATCAATGACGAAATTCATATTTAAAAAAGATATTAATCTCGGATTGTAGCTGAACGATTTGATAGGGAATTTTTTTATCTGGCATTCTTGTTAAAATATACTGATCAAATGTCTTTGATAATTGCGTGACATAAACGTCAAAATAAAAAAAAAACGTTTATGATCACATAATAGAAGCTGATTTAATTTACAATAGTCTGAAGCATACTGTGACAAACAAACTAGTTTGCTATTTTTAACCTTTAGTACTATAATTAAAAATAATCAGGAGTCAGTAGAAATATTTCGTAAAGAACGAAGAAGTTCTGTCAAGTATCTAATAAGCATAGTGTAAATTTTATCAAATCCAACAACTAATGGACATTAACTACGTGTTAAAACTCTGCAAAGATTTGCTCGAAAATGCAAAATACATTACTGTGTTCTAACTTGAAAAGCCTAGGTTCTACGTGATCCACGTATCATTTAAATATTCGGCCTCGACGTTGACTTGTATTTCACGTCATTAAGAATTCGTTGTAGTTTATTTTATTAACTTATATGACGAAGAAAGAACCCACCGTGATGTTTTTAAAAAGTGTGACGTCAACATTATTGACGCCACAATTGTTGTTTGCGTGATGATGACTCATTTTGGGTCTTTTCAAACAAACTGCACAAGTGTTTTTAAACTTCGTTTATTTAACGGGCAGCATAACGACGCCCCAGAGAGGTCCGTGCTGTGCGGCGATCGGTGTGTGAATCGTGAATGCCTTATCGCCTATAGTGCGGCCGTATTTATAGGGCTCTGCGCACGTGCACGTGTTTACAAGTCGTTAGGCTAAGTATTGAAATAACAATGATAACCTTAATTTCACATCGCAATAAACTCAAAGTAATCAACTGATGGTTTATAAACTAATTTTCTGGACATCATCAAATTATTTAACTTAATTTTTCGAGGTTTTTTGATGAACTGATGTGGTTGCGCCGACATATATTTTATAAAAAAAACTTTATTCATTAAGATGAAGTATTCTGTCGCATAACAGATTCAGTTTCTGTTCGTTGCCGTTGCCTACCCCGAACCTGAACCAAGATTTCGGGATGCAGTCGCTGGCTTCTGATCGCTTTGCCGAACCAAATTGTTAGAAAGTGATTTCAATGAATTTAATATGTTACATACAATAAATTAGACTTTCATATTATTCTTGCTTTTCCTTGTATATGAATTGCCGCCACCGTCATGTCCATTCCAGTTATCATAACTCCAATACTTGTAATAAATAATAATAAATAATAAATCATCTTTATTTCACATAAACCTACAAGAGGCACTTATGACGGGTCTGTATAATAATAAATCTACCACCGGATCGGAACGCGGCCGCACACTGAGAAGATCCGACAAGAAACTCAGCAGGCTTGTCTTTTATTTTCTTATTTTAAAATATAATACAATAATTAATGTAACTAATGATACATTATAAGAGATTGGCATGAGGAGCAATCAATCCCAAGCAGTCTTATCTGCAAAATATTCAGCAATGTTATAATAACCTTTTTGATTTAATTTACATTTAACACATTTCTTAAATTTATTAATTGGAAGTTCTTTCATATAATTGGGAAGTTTATTGTAGAACTGTATACATGGGCCCATGAAAGAATGGCTTACTCTGCGGAGACGAGACACATGCACAGCAAGATTATTTTTATTCCTTGTATTGACACAGTGTATATCACAATTTCTTTTAAATGAACTTGAATTTCTGTGAACATGCATTAAATTTTCAAAGATATACTGGGATGCTACAGTTAAAATCTTGATTTCTTTGAATTTTTCTCTCAGGGAATATCTTGGGCCTAGGTTATAAACTGCCCTTATAGCTCTGTTTTGTAAAATAAATATAGTATTGACTTCGGCAGAACTCCCCCAGAGAAGAATTCCATACGACCTGATGCTGTGAAAATAACTAAAATAAACCATCCTAGCGGTTTCAACATCAGTTAATTGTCTCATTTTCTTAACAGCATACGCTGCGGAGCTTAATCTAATTGCAAGTTTATCAATGTGTGGGCCTCATTGCAATTTCGTATCAATTGTTATTCCTAAAAACGTAGTAGAATCTATAAGGTCCAACTTGTGCCCATTAAGTTGTACGTTGGTATCTACTTGCCTCACATTTGGCATTGAAAGTTTAATACAATTAGTTTTTTTTTCATTCAAAAAAAAATACATTGAACCAGTGTACAACTTTTGAAATCGCATTGTTCGTTTTGTCATACTTACCCAGTTGTCTTTTCACTTTAAATATAAGTGAAGTGTCATCCGCGAACAATACAATTTTAAACTTTTTTAAAAATTTTGGAATATATTTTTTACATATTCTTTAAATACAATGCTGTGATTGAAAGTTCTTTCATAATACAACTCATATAACCTTTTCCTACTTTTATGAATACCCATCGTTGTCCATTCACTAAAAGCTCTGTGATTGATATTTACTGTAATTCATATAAAAGGTTTGGATCATCATGATATGCCGTATCACTTTGGTAATTCTTCTAACACTGTCTCAAAACTTTTTAAGCAATTCGCATTAACAGGAACACAAATAATATGTCTTCTTTGAGATTTTTGTATGAAATAAAAAAATCTAATTTGGTTTAAAGAAACCAGACGAGAGAATTGGTGTAAAATTGGAGAATTGGAATGTAAAAAACATCCACCTGAACCTAACTCCAACAGATAACTATTTTTTTCGAAAAATTCAATTTCGATGTGGAAGTCCAAACCACACCTAAAGATTTTATTGATTCCCATTCGAATGGTTGTTTAGTAGAGGGATCAATGAATTACCTATGAGATGTCAAATGTGCATATGAAACAATGGTTCATATTTTAGTTAAATAAATATATTACATTAAAAATATAGACTTATGTTTCTCCCCTACAAAACGCCAATTACAGAAACTTAAAAACCTAATATATTCAAGTACGGATATTACTCTCAACCGCAAAAATTTGTGACCTTGAATCATTGAATTGCATAATTGCGATATGACTTCATAAAATAAAAGGGAATATCGATAAAATATATTGTTCGTATTAAATATGTCTCATCCCTAATCTTACATATCTATTTATAAACATGACGTCTTGTCATTGCAAGGGCCAATAAGAAAGCAGTTCCGCACTTCCCCGCACCTCAGCTATTTGCCAGAACTGTTTCGAAGCAAAATTTTAAAGAATAGGCGTCTATTGGGATGTATGGTCGATGCATTCACAGCACCTTTTTAATACGTCATTCGTGCTTTTAAACATCCTGTAGTAAAGGGTGCTTATTAATGTTAATTTTTATAAGTTAATTGAATAACTGTTTTGTTGTTCATCATAACATTGATTATAAGTTAAAACAATATTATTAAAAACATTTTGAAAAATAAGATTGTAAATTCCTGAACAGTTTTCTATACATCCGTGAATATCGGTGCTGCAGCTGGTCACGGACAGTAGAGATCACCTTATCGTCAAGTGAAATGCTTGCTCATTTGTTATGTGCCCTTTTTTATTACCCCTCGGAGAGTAATCGAGGGATTTGGTAGGAAATATTTTTTGTCCCTTTTCCATACACTGATCAAATGACCTTGATCATGGTATGCCATACTCATCAAAATAATAAAAAATGGTTATGCTAAAATAATGTAAGGCAATCAATTTAAAAAATAAATTGTGAATGATGAAATATAAATCTGCTTATGACCATTTTTAATCTTTGTTAGCACATCTGCCAATTAGCAACTACGAATAATGTAAATCCTATCTATATTTAACAATAGATAGAGACTTACCAGTAGGGTGGTAGATTTCCTCAACGATTTACCCAAAAATGGACTATGTTAGGTTTAAAAGGACTAAGCGATAGAAAAGACACACACCATCCAAATCACCAGCCTCTTTATCAACTCTTAGAATATTAAGAATCGTGCAAGTCATCATTTAAGTTATTCAGAATATGTTAGAGCTGTACATACGTATGAAATAATCTGTCAAGTAAAAACTAAGAATAGTGTTATCCTTTCTGAATCTAACAGCTGACAGACATACTTTGTGGTAGAACTCTGCAAAGACTTGCTCGAAAATCAACCAGATTCCATTACTATGTTTTAGTTTGAAAAGCCTAAGTGCCTCTACATTGACTCATTAAGAATTTTGTGTAGCTCTTATGTTATATGTTATAAAAAAACTCTGTTTATTAAATCGAAGTATTTATCATATTACAGATTCAGTTTCTGTTCGTTGCCGTTGCCTACGCCGAACCTGAACCAAGACTTAGAGACGCAGTCGCTCGCTACAGATAGTTATTACGGATAACCAAATTGTGAGAAAGTGATTTCAATGCATTTAATATGTTGCATACAATAAATTAGACTTTTGTATCA
>NJDC01008437.1:92056-106528 GCA_002245475.1 Calephelis virginiensis | reverse complement strand
CAAGTCATCTGAACATGCGGTTATGTCCACATGACTTGCAAACTCCTTTCCACCTCTGACCGTGTGGAAGGTTGGTGTTCTTCCTTCATTTAGCACGTGCATTCCAGCTTCGTGTAGAAGAGACCTCCTCTCCCCTCTTGTCCATTTCGCCACTTCCCCACCATGGGCTCTTTGCATTAGCATCACCTCCGACTATGATCCTTCTCCTAGTTGTTTGCTGGAGCACTTTTCTCAACTGGCGCAGGTGCACCGAGATATCGGTATCGGGCTCAAGGTAAAAAAAGACCACCAGGATCTCCCAAGCCATGGTTTGCAGCACAGCGACCGCGACGTTCGGTGTGGTATGCTCAGGATATTGTGTTACCCTGATGTCCCCATCGAACACCGCGATCGCCGCCTTTACTGGCCCCCCGTTCGTCCGTCCGTCCGTCTTTCACACTGCCCTCAGCTCCGATGTATGGCTCCTGGATTAAGACAAATGCCATACCTGATTTAGTTGTTGCTTCAAGAAACAGTTCTTCTGTAGCTAATTTTTTTTTGATGCACTAAGTTTCACTTTTAGAGTAATTCATATCTAAAAAAATAGTTTTAGGTTCTAATAATTTTAATTATTGGTTACACTATCAAATAAAGATCAATCTAACCCAATGTTCAAAGCAAACTCAGAGATAAAGATTTAATTTAGAAACTTGAAAGTGAATTTATATATGAAGTTTTAGCGTCATCAAGAGAAAAAATGGTTGCAGTGGTAGTATTGAGTATAATTGGTAAATTTTGATGGTATTTGGTACAATTTTGTTCAGTAAAATTGTACTAGTAAAGTATTTATGAAGAATTCAGTGTATCAGTGTATCCTCACAATATCTCACTAAATGAATTTCGGTATGAATTATACACTGACATGTCACATTCACATAAACATTAATAATGTTTTGATCCCCTTTGACTCATATCGGTAATCATGACGTAGAAATAATAACATGTATACATTATATAAGTAAGTTTTTTATTGCAGTGTTGACAAAACAAGTGTTGTAAAACTACCATAACTTCCAAAAATAATAGTATGGGTTCAAAAATTTCGATAACACCAGCTGCCTAGGTTTGTATTGGTGTGGGCTAATGATGTTGCTTTGTTCAGTTGGTTTCCTAAGAACTGGTAACTCGTTACGATTATCGTCTTTTTAGTACGATGTCCTTTACAGGCATGCCTCGAACATAATGGGCATTAACGATTTCATGCAAAAGGGCTTTCATAAAAAAAAAATATTTTCTGCATAATTTTATTTCTCCAAAATTCGTTGTCTCATTCAAAGTATTCTACGGTAAGTGTATGATTTTCTCCAGACCATTTGGTCCATTTGGTAAGAATACACGTTTTTCCCTCCGTAACATGCAATCGACCTTGCAGTTGATACCTCCTTGTACCAAGTTTTTTATTGTATTTGAATATTTGTATCTTACAGTTTTTGATATACCTATCTTATATGCTTTCAGAATCAGAATCAGAAAAAAACTTTATTCACGTGAACCATTCAAGTTGTACTAGAGTAGTACCATACAAGTACAATTACCACCGGATCGGAATTGCGGCCTCACACTTTATATGGGAATTTAATTTCTACGTATTGTCTCCAAATAATCCGTCAAGTGTTGCACCAAAAAAGTGCAATTTCACATCTACGAAAAGTCCACATGACTGAATGACATTGTTTTCCATTTGTTGCAGTGCCCGTTTTCTGTTTTATTGTTATGCGCAATAGAAGTTATATTTAGTGTCTTCGGCTAGTCGTGGGTGCCCCGGTTGTGCCTATTCCTACCACTTCCGGGATAAGAGCATCAAGATACTTCTTTTTTCATATTGTGCCAAAATTAGACGCTGTTATCAAATTTTCCTTATGTCCATCCACTCACTACAATCTCTCTGTAATACAGTATTTTTTTCGATGTTATCTCTATTCTTTTTTTAAAGTTTTCAGATACTACTTACCGTACAAAGTCGTCGCATGAAACGTAAAATATGTACTTCAACAATACATATTATACGAAATTCATTGACCGTAATGTAGTAAATAACATCTTACAAGTGTTCCTACTGACATTTGCTGCTCTGTGGCACTACAGGTTCTTTACGGGTCGATTCTTCGAGGAAGAATCGTGATGAATCAAAAGATTTTTATAAAAATATTATTACAAAAATGTTTTAAGTATTTTAGTGACATTCTTTTTAAAAAAAAATAAACTATAAAAGCACACTTTTTAGTTTTATATCAGTTAAATAACGCAGCGACACACGTCCGGCTAGCACGGCGCCTCAGCGGTCAGTGGTCACTGGTCACTGTCTATCGACGTAGAAATGAATGAGAAGCACTATAACGCGGAAAGAGTTATTATATGGTTATCATGAATTCTTGCGAGTTACACTGGAAATAATTTAATAATTTTCATTTACGATATTTAATCAAAATTTTAATTCATACTCATGAAATATTAATAAATCATACACCAATCAAATTAATTTGAATTATATATCTTTTAAGCGTGTTGTGGAAGGCATATTATTATAAAAATATGATCAAGATTCATATAAATTTTTTACTGCCTCATCTCATAAGCTTTCGACAAAAAATTGTTTTAAAAAAAGCCTGTTTTTAGGACAAAAGCCTGTTTTAAAGTGCGACAGGGTAAGTGGTTTCAAACATGGAGCATTTTTAGCATTTGATCTATAAAGGGTTAGGAAGTAGCACATAAGCATAGCGCATAATGGAGGATGAGAATTTAGTAAAAGGAAAAAAATAGAAGTCGCGGGTAACAGATAGTATTATATGCGCTGGAGATAGGACTATTAGAGTTAGATATTATAAGGCCGCCGGGTATCAGAGGCTCAATTAATTAAACGATCGAAGCAATTAAGAAAGGCCCTCGGCCATTCCTAATGAAGTTCTCAAGGAATTACTTTGAATTATTGTTAATGGAAAACCGAATATTTGGTATGCAATATAAGTTATGGCCACATTGTTTGAATTAAACAGTTAAGTTTAATAAGTGTGACGGTGTAAATAGTTCAAGATGGCAGCTATATGTCATAATGGACGTATTTTATTGTTACCACTTTCCCTTGCTTGGAATATATTGTGTATCTTGTATAACCTAAATGAATCTATAACAGTTATAATAATAATAATAAAAATCCCTAGACAATTCTTACAAATTGAATCTACTCCAAAGTAAGCAAATTATTTGCTTGTGTTATGGGTGTTAGTCAACGATTCTAATACATAGAAATACTTAAATAGATACCAGAATATATTTAAACACGCAAACCCGGAAATGCAGACATCTAAATGTTCATCACACAAATGCCTGCCCCCGTCGGGTATTGAACCCGAACCTCGCGGTTGGTCGATGTAGTTAGGCATGTACGTTAGCCACTCGGCCAACGAGGCAGTCAAATGATGATTCCTTTATTGTACATACAACAATTTCACAAAATAGTTATATAAAACAAGCTATTTGTCCGCGTTCGTCAACGTAAATTAGTTGTGATTTTTACAAAAATAAATAATCATTATCTTTGGAGGTTAATTTTTAAAAAAATAATTAGCCTCTGTTTTAACTCGAATCTTAAGCTAGAGGTGGAAAAAATTCCATCAAAATCGGTTCAGCGGCTTAGGCATGAAAGTGCAACAAAACACTAAATATTTTTCCGCGTTCGTCAACGTAGTTCTCGATTTCTAACATCCCGGCCTCAGGTTGGAAAGCACCATTACCACCTTTGGTGTCTCTAAGCGACGTGAATTTCTTATCAGGAAATCCGTCTGCTTGTTTGCCTTCCAATATCATAAAATAATATATATTTTTATAAAAAAAATATCCAAATATCCCTTATAGTAATTTGAAGGTTAATTTTTGAAAAAAAAATTAGCCTGTGTTTTCACCCCAATCTTAAGCCAGAGGTAGATAAAATTTCGTCAAAGTCGGTTCAGCGGCTTAGGTATGATACAGCAACAGACAGACTTTCGCATTTATAATATTAGTATGGATTACAGTGCCGTGATTGAGCTTGTCTCGTGTAAAATATTTCTATCAGCTGAACCTGAATGGCTAAACCGAAGGCTGGAGCTGTTTGGAAAAAAATAAAAAAGTTGTTTTTCCTAGTTTCCTTGAGTCAAACAGGGTAAAAAATTTCCTATGTCCGACTCTTTGTTCTAAACTGCCATCAACTTTCAGCCAAATCAATTAAACCGTTCTTAAGTATTTACTTTAAACAAAACTACATTCTTTAATACATATATAGATACTAGCTGACCCGGCAGACGTTGTTCCGCTATATTTTTAATGTGACTTTAGTAAAAAATTTGGAGTGAGTCACCCTCGTCACTTAGAGGTATGAAAAATACATGTTGGCCGATTCTCAGACCTATTCAATATGCTTACAAAATTTCATGAGAATCGGTCAAACCGTTTCGGAGGAGTTCAATCAGACACACCGTGACACGAAAATTGTATATATTAGATAACATGTAAGGGCAAGTGCTGTACATTCACCGGATTTCTATATAAAATTGGTCGTATATTAAAAAATCAAACAGTAATCTTTGAACTATTTGTTGTTTCTGTTACATAATAAAATAAAAATCAATCTTTTTTGATTATCTAGTTTCATTAAAATATATTAGAGATTTCTTAAAAACACGGATACTACCCATAGGTACAACCTAGGAATGTACCTATGGACGGTGTAAATGTGCCTATGGACAGCTTTGTTCCTATGGACACAGTGTTTATAATATTTTTAATTAAAAAAATAAAGCTTAAAAATATTGATGTGAGATTTCTGAAAAAGGTATTATTAATAAAATAATATTTAAAAAATAAACAAAACTTCTTACAATTATAAACAAAACCTTAACAAACAAGAATGCCATAAAATCATACTCACATTTAAGTAACTTCGCAACATTAAAAAAATACTCTTAATATTGCACTTTTCGTTAAATCTATAATTATGAAATAACAATTGAATAGTAAACTGAATCTTCATTGTTATTTAAAATAAATACATAGAGATTTTTCTGTAGCTGTAGCAAAAATACTTTTTTTTACAATTGTGGATCATCATCTACGTCCTCTTTTTTTAATTTCTGTGAAATTGAGATTATCTTTAGATTTCACTGTCATGTAATAAGACATCGTGTAAGGCTGTCTGGATCTGTTAATATCTCTTATAATTAAATTAAATAATATATAATTAAATATATAATTAAATGCCCACATATTATTTCTAAGTACTTCTTGAATAATAACGAGCTATTATGTTGTCGCCTATATTCGATATATATTCCTCTATATTTTCAATACTAGTCTCCTTACTTTTATATTGTACCTTTACGCCCATATCCCCGAACAGGTAGGCAGAAGCAGAACCACGACTAGCTGAAAATACTAAGTCCCACAATGTGATAGGTGGCAAGCCTATCGCCAACCGGGCACATATCCTATCCCAAGCAACATTTTTTTTATTAATTGAACATTGGAAAAACCCCAATTTTCCTTTTGTTGCCCGACCCGGGATTCAAACTAGGGACCTCATGCAGTCAAGTCCAACTACTGAACCGCTATACCACAGAGTTTATATTGTCTTTCCAGTTTTACTTCGTAACACTAAATAGATATAAAACATAAAAATGCAAAAAAAAATTCTACAAAATACTGCATTGTTGTACCTATGGCCTGTCCACAGGTACATTTAAAAGACTGTCCACAGCTACAAATCTAACCTAGAAAAGGGAAGCTGGTACCGGTCTCTAAATTTATGTACCAAAGCAAGAACAATGACTTGAAAAATTAAGAAAATACTATACATTTAATGAAATCATTGCATGCAAACCAATTACGTTAGTAGTTTTAGAAATAAAATAAAATAAAATAAATAATAAAAGTTACTTTTAGCGGTAAAAACAGTGAGTTGTCGTTTTCTAGTGTTGTATAGTAAATCACAATTTGGCTGTCAATCAGTATTGCTATATTAAATAAAACGATATGTGTGCGTCCAAATTGAGACTTAAATGTATATACTTTCTGAAATAATGCTACTGTCCACAGGTAAAGTCGTCCATAGGTACAGCACTTGCCCTACTAGCTTATTTTTTTTAACGTGTAGAAATCCACCACTTTTGGGGGAAGTGGCGGGTTATGAGAGACTTACTAAAACCACAAGGTATCCTGCCCTTCACCAGGTATCAGGGTTATAGGGACGCTTTCGCAAACTTCCACTGCCCCGGCGGCGCTGAATTCAACGATCCCCTTTGGTAGCCCCACTTAACATGGGCTGCATATAGTCTGAAGTTGTGCACGGAGACAAGCACGCTTTGTTTCGGGGTTCCAGTGGTGACAAGCGACTACACCCGCCGCAACCACATCTCGACCGGGCGGGCTAGAAGGAAGGCCCGACCCCCTTCGTGCGCTCCTCGTGTTCCCTCTTGGACAGAGAGGAGTACTGAGGACCGCCCTCCCTGGTCCGAATTGATTTCAACGGGGCCCCACTTGCCCTACTAGCTGAGCCAACAGACGTCATCCTATCTTGACTGTGAATACTGTTTTTTTTTATTCATATTATCCTTCTGAGAACAATTACTTAATACCACAAAATAATAAAAACTAACGTTCAGGAATAAAATAATTAACAAAATTGCTCCAACCATTCAGGTGTGATATGATGACCAAGGGTTTTTTATGATATTGGAAGGCAAACAAGCAGACGGATTTCCTGATGTTAAGAAATCCACGCCGCCTAGAGACACCAAAGGTGGTAATGGTGCGTTGTCAACTATAAGCCGGGATGTTAGGCCTCGAGCAAAAGTAAGTTTACCGGCTACCTTACCCTCCGAACCGGAACACGTCATGACGTTATGGCTGCAGAAATAGGTAAGGCGGTGGTACCAATCCGGGTGAGTCGCTGCTAAGCTCTACCACCTAGTCAGATGTCACGGTGTTAGTGACGGTGAGCCTATGCTCGCCTTTTACGAGCTGCCTGACAAGGAAGGCAGATGGTCTATTCTACAAATCTATCTATGCCAATCCGGCAAACTTTATGTCGCTTGTCATTAACTACTACTAGCAGTTTAAATGGATTAAAGCATTGTTTTTCCCATTTTCCCTACAACTTTCAGGTTTTTTTTCTTCATCAAGAACCTGATCCTGATGATTTGCTATAAAATTGGTTTATCTGTCAACGCGTGATACGATGATCATGCGAACTGGGTTACCATCTATATATCTATATATATAAAAATCAATTGCTGTTCGTTAGTCTCGCTAAAACTCGAAAACGGCTGAACCGATTTGGCTAATTTTGGCTTTGAATTATTTGTTCAAATCCAGGGAAGGTTTAAAAGATAAGAAAAAGGGTAAAAAAAATGCGAGGAAACTAGGAAAAAAAATTTTCCCGTACAAACTGAACGGGTGGAACGAAGTGGAACGAACGGTGCATATAAAAACTAGCTTTCCCGGCGAACTTCGTTCCACCCATTCAGTTTGTACGAGAAAATTTTTTTTTCCTAGTTTCCTCGCATTTTTTTTACCCTTTTTCTTATCTTTTAAACCTTCCCTGAACTTGGACAAATAATTCAAAGCCAAAATTAGCCAAATTGGTTCAGCCGTTTTCGAGTTTTAGCGAGACTAACGAACAGCAATTGATTTTTATATATATAGATGTAAGATTCGAATTGGAAAATTTGCAAAATCGACGTTTTGAAAAAAAAATCTCTTGCCGAGGTTTCCAGATCCTAAGATTTCTACTTATTATTTTTAAGCAAAAGCGTTGATCTAAGAAGTTGAGAAATGTTTTTAAATTAAAAAAGGGATTAACCTAAATTTTCCACCATGATGGTCCGGGTTCCTTTGCAGAATAGACTGTGCCTTCCTGCCAGGGAGCTCGTAAAATGCGGACATAGATTTATCGTCACTAACACCGTGATATTTGACTAGGTTTGAGTCCCTCGACCAGCGGTAAAAAATTGACCCTTATTTCTGTCTTTAAAATTATTGTGTGACAATACCTTAATATATTGTCTCTTAAACGCAGAGTAATATATTTAAAATAATTTATAATATGGCTGTCCAGATGTTTTATCTTGTTTTAAGTAACATAATTACTCTGTCACCGAATTCGGGAATCCGATGATAGATCAGACTTGGGTCACAGTTTTATGTTTGTCTGTCTGTCGCTTAGTATGAGAACGATGATAATATGCTCCTATATCATTGTCACCTTTGATCAATAAGTTTTTGATTGTTATTCAATATAAAGTATGCCATTCATGAGCTTATAAGTGTAACTTAGATAAGCAAGCAAGGCAATAATATTCCCTGGTCGATTTTCAAGCAAAATGTTTTTCAATTTAATTAATGTATTACTGGAATTAGGGAATCAGACTGCAGTATAGCTGTTTCTTCAACAGAGGAATAGCCTAGATTACCACCGGCGAACGAAGTCATATCCCGAAGCTGACTTAAATGTATTAATTTCAAATTTATTTACAACTAGCTGCTACCTGCGGCTTCGCCCGCGTTTTCACAGAAACCCGGTGTGCGATCGGGATTAAAAATAGCCTATATGTTAATCCAGGTCACAATCTATCTGTGTTCCAAATTTCAGACAAATCCGTTCAGCCATTCGAGCGTGAAAGAGTAACAAACATCCATACATCCATACTTACAAACTTTCGCATTTATAATATTAATAGGATAGTGTACAAAGGTGAGTTTAATGCTAAATGGTATTTTGTTATATTCAGTTGTTTGATAGAGTGTAACGAAAAGTAAATTAATAACTGCATTTGTAAATAATACTGCTAATAATTAGTGTCCGAGCAAAGCTGGTTTTTCAACCGAAACCTAACTTTCGGCTTTGGTCTCAGTTTCAACTAAAACCGAAATTTATATAAACGTGTTTCAAATTTCTACTAATACTGAAACCAAATTTATTCTCGTTAACACTTTTTTATAGTATTATGGTTAAATTCTAAATAAAAATGTTAAAGTACGGATTAAACATAAGTTATTCAATTTTTAAGTAGTAATTAAATATTACAAGTTTTGTGTTTTGTGTCCTAAATGCAACAACCATTGTTTTTTTCAAAAAATATAACTAAGTGTATAGTTTTATTACTGTTTTATTATATGTTTTAATTAGTTGTGTCTTCGATCTAATGGATAATGTTTTGCGTAGGAATATGTAGGAATCTTATTAACTTTTAGTGGAATAATCAAGTTCTTTATAATTTCCTCGACCATAACTTTGGCTTTCGTCGTAATCAAATGTCAGCCCCTTTCTTTACAATCACCTTCCATAACTGTGACCAGTGCTGTAGCTCAGATGGTGTAGAGCCCAAAAGTACAGCATCATCTGCATAAAGCAGGCAGTTCACCACTTGATCACCCATAGGCATTCCCACATTCATAGGCAAAAAAATAAAAGCTACCTTTTTTAAATAACATGATAAAACATATAAATGTTCTATAATTGGCGTCCATGCATAGCGGGCTTTAATCCTCAGATGCGCATTCTCGTTGTCAGCAGCGGAACGACACGTCACACCGGCCTCAACTATCATATATTAACGGATTGTCACCGCGTAATCTTACAAATACAGTTTTATCAACACATTAGCACTTTTAACACACGTTTAAGCTTTATTTATGCGTTTCTCAATCGAAATGGGAAGTTCTTGTTTCATTTATGTCTTTGACGTTATCAAAATCGTTCTGATAGAATTAAAAGAAAAAATATTGCTTGTATCGTTCAATAATAATGAAATATTAAGACCACGTTTTTATCGGTTACAATCTGTCTTCTATCTAGATATATAAAATCCTTAGTCCTAAGTGACTTAGTATCTCCGGCTAGTCATAGCTGCCCTGGTTGTGCCTTTGCCTACGTCTTCGGGGATATGGGCGTGAAGATACTTCTTTCCTAAGTGACTGACTGACGGATCAACGCCAGCCTAAACCGTTGGTCGTAGGGACTTGAAATGTGGTAGGTAGGTTTCTCAAGTGATGTAGGCGTCGGATAGGAAAATATTTCCCGAAATTTAACCCCGAAGTGGGTGAACGGGGTGTGAAGTTTGTATGGAAATAAGAGACTGCATGACTTTACAGCTTTGAAATGTCGCATAGATATACTAGAATAGAATTAAAGAAACACCCAATTTTTGGAGTGAAAATTCTTTAGCGGCGTTGCACAATTTTTTGGGATGGGTAAAAACTTCTAAACTCGCGTCAGTACACGTGACAGGGCGCTTGCGCGAATGTTCGTGTTGTCATGTTTGTATACGATAGCGCAATAAATGAATATTGTATTCTACCACTTAAATTATAGTACTTTCATACTGATAATTAAAGCAATTAGTGCAAAATTATTCCCTAACCATTCCAAAGTATCAAAAATACACAACGTTAATATTCTAATTTTCACTTCTGCCGGCACTATCGGAGTGCAACCCATCTTTTTTTAAAATTATTCTATCTAACGTTGTTTCTAGAAATCACAAAAGTTATACAATTAAAAATAAAGTTTTGCATTTTTTTAATAAAAAAAAGTTTGTTGCTTGTGATTGCATATATGCCCGGTTGGCGATAGGCTTGTCACCTAAGGGACTTTATAGTCTTCGGCTAGTCGTGATTGCCCTTGTGAACTTGTTTGTGCTGGGACATGGGCATGAAAATGCTTTTTCATGATATTGGTACGGAAGTAAATATAAGGTAATAAATTTTCAGCAGATAAGAGTATTTTTGTAATAAAAATACAAACCTCTTAATAATATTTTAAGCGTAGTAGTGTGAACTGACTTTCATTTTACGTACATACCATTGAGTATTTTCCTCGCCTTGGGAATTAATAAAAAAATCTATACTCTATTCTCTAATATTGTAAAGCTGAAGAGTTTCTTTGTTTTTATGTTTGTTTGCTTGAACGCGCTAATCTCAGCAATTACTAGTCCTATTTTAAAAAAAATTCAGTGTTATATAGCACATTTACTGATTAAGGCTATAAGCTATACATCAACACCCTAAAATCAGAGCGGAGCACCAATGAGTGTGATGAAGAATGCTTCAAAATCGGGTTTTTCCTATTAAGAGTTTTCACTGCGTGCGCTGTATGGCAGTTATTATCTTCTTAAAAAAAAGTTTGCGACAGCATATATCTTTAATATTAGCTCATTATAACCTTCTTTATACTAACCAAATTTGTCATAAAATAATGCATTACTTGGGAAGTTGTTTTTATAAACATGATATTAATCCGTATCCTAATAAACACAAGTATTTAATTTAAAACCAAATTGCCCTTCACATTATTCGATTTAAATGAATATCTTAGGAGATACCGCAGTATCAAAATAACACTATAGTCTACCGACCGCGCGGCCCAGTCGTGTGGTATGTGCGTGGTCCGCTCCATACGGAACGGACATAGTATGGGAATGGTTGTGCTCACTAAACTACTTTTTAAGTTTATTCTTTCCAGAATATTATCGTAAAATACATTGTAAATATATACTTTTAATGTAATACTTTTTGTTTTAGTTTACTTATATTTGCTAATTTCCTTATCTAAATAGATATATTATTTGATCAAGAAGTCATACACTGGACAGTTAGACCACAGAGACGATGTATTTCTAAATTCTGTAACAATGTTTCTTCTGTTAGAGGTTTCTATAACTTTAGATACAGTTTAATTTTACAGGAATTACCTAAGTGCAGATAAAACTGTAGAGACAATAACAATGTGTTTCTTTGATTTCCCTGCGATAAAATTAGAAAAGAGAAAATGAATGTTAAATTTTCAAACCAAAATTGCTAATTTGATTTTAATTAAAAAAAATATTATATTAAACTTTGTAGGCTACTTTTTATCTCAAAATTCCCACGGGTAGCATTGGAGAGCTAAAAGTTAAATAATTAGACTATGCGGGCAAAGCCGCGGGTAACAGCTAGTACGTTAATAATTGACGGAAATCATAATATTAATACGTGAAACAAAATCTTTGGCCCCATTTTACGAAAATTGCGTAGACGGAAGAGTATGAAATTTTGCACACTTACTGTCTGATTAATAAACGCGGCGTAAATTACTCCAAGGTTTAACCATGGATTGTAGTCCTTATTGCAATGTGATACAGACTATAATATCAACTTAATTTTACACCGATCTTCGTCCATATTTATTAATAAGACGTATATAGTTTATGTGTAGAAGAAGTAAAGAACGCTAATATTTTTCAATAACAATGCTTATAAACTGCATTCAATCAAAAAATAAAAGATTAAACATATCTACTACCATGCATTTGACATACTCAAACAAAATTATTGATAACGATAATAGATCACAGATGGTGCACAAACTATACTTGAAATATTTGGAAACGAAGGAGTTGGTTTTGATAAATGAAGATGGCGTTCTTGTCAAAAAGATAAATAACAAGAGACCATTAATAATGGGTCAATTTCGACCAATGGGCGACCACTAGTGTCAATTATCATCCATAAAAATTCTAGTAGGAATGGAACATATAACCTCCTATTTGTTTCGAAATCGGTTAAATATAAAGCAATATTTTAAGCTAAAATCTATTCATTATTATTCTATTCTATTATTCGCATCAGTGGTCTAGCGGTCCGGGTTTTGGACTTGACTGCATGAGGTCCTGGGTTCGAAACCCGGGTCGGCCAACATAAAGAAAATTGGATTTTTCCAATTTTCTAATTAAAAAAAAAGTTGGTCGGGATTGGAAATGTGCCCGGTTGGCGATAGGCTTGCCACCTATCACATTGTGGGACTTAGTGTCTTCGGCTAGTCGTGGGTGCCTTGGTTGTACCTCGGCCTACCTCTGCGGGGATATGGGCGTGAAGATACTTTTTTTATCTATTCATATCAAAAACTTTATTTAAAAATCGTAAGTATACACGAGAATCTCGAGTGAAAGCTTATAAGTTGTAGCTTGTGAGTAGGCAGGTACTTAAATAAAGTACTTACATCTTTATCCAATAAATTGGAGGACGTTTTTTAAAATGACGTCTCGCTCTAGAATATTTGAGCGGCATCAACTTCCGGGCAAGCGTGGGTGGCGTTAATGATGTTTTAGTAAACGGACAGACAGTAAGGAGCTACGTCTGTTTGCTATACATTCAAATAGTCATTATCTTTTGTTTGTGTTTCAAATGGGTTATGGAATGAATAAAGATTTGAAGTACGAGAACTCTAAAATGACACATGGAGCACATCTATCTGTGTCACACAATGTCACATGCATCTTTGTATGCATAGATAAATAATTACATTCAATTAAAAGCTTACAAAAAGTAAAACATACACAAAAGAGGTTTTATCGCAAAAGATCGCTCTTTTTTTTAATGATAATTTTAAAGTATTACGTTTACGAAGTATAAGAGCTTATTTCTCAAGATTTTTAACCGAGTTAAAAAAACGATGAGGTTTTCAATTCGGCCGGTATATTTTTAATGTATGTACGCCGATTTCTGCGAAGTTTTTGAACCGTTTTACGTAATTCGTTTTTTAGTTTGATACGTAATAGCTTCGAATTAGTCCGATAGAAATTTGATTCAGATAAGCCTATTAGTTTTATTTTATGAGCTTTTGTTATCTACTTTTACCTATCCCGATGTTTTTTTTTAATTAAATCATCGGTAAACAAGCGGTTCAGCGGTAAACAAAAAAATATTAAATAAAAATAGCTATGTTAATCAAAACTTTTACTTTTTAGTATTGAAGTCGGTTTTTATTAACGTAGTTATTTTTATTTACTGATAATTTTAGTGTTACTTGCGAAGTAAAAAACCTTGTTTCCCTATACCAGAGATTAGTAATTATATATATTGTCTTTGCCTATACTATTGTTTTGATATTCAGTGAACGCTAATGACAAGATTTTGTGGTTTTTTTTAAAAGTGCTATTGCTAGTTGTATAATAAAGATTATTATAAGGTTTTTTAAATCATCTTTACGCCCATATCCCTTAAGAGGTAGGCAGAGGTACAACCAGGGCACCAACGACTAGCCGAAGACACTAAGTCCCATAATGTAATAGGTTGCAAGCCTACCGCCAACCGGGCACACATCCAATACCGGGCAACGTTATTTTTATTAGAAAATTGAAATATATTTTCTATTTTTTTAAGTTGGCCGACCTGGGGATCGAATCCGGGACCTTAAGAAGTCAAGTCCAACGCCGGACAGCTACACCACAGAGGCGATTTTCAATATGACAAGACAAACACACGACTCTGCTGATGGTAAGAGACAACCATGGACTCCAGACACCATAAATGTTATAGGTGCATCGTTGTACTGTATACTTGAACGTAACACGTTTCAACTAGTTTACGAAAGATCGAAAGGGTATTTTATCCAACATCAGATGGTTGTCACTAAATGTGATTACA
>NJDC01008437.1:69740-89541 GCA_002245475.1 Calephelis virginiensis | reverse complement strand
CTTTTTACTGTCCAGGGATCGAACTCATGAAGTCAAGTTCAACACCTAAAGAACTTTATCAGCATCTTACTAGTACTTTTTGAGTAACACTTAATCTTATTTATTGGATAAATGTGAAAGTTTGTATGTATGTATGGATATTTGTTACTGCTTCACGCACGAATGGCTGAACGGATTTGTCAGAAATTTAGATTACAGATAGATTGTGACCTGGATTAACATATAGGCTACTTTTGATCCCGATCGCACATCGAGTTCCTATGAAAACGCGCGCAAAGTCGCAGGCAACAGCTAGTAATGCCTACATTTTCACTTATTTTTACGACCTCATAAATAATTATCGAATCACGATAAAATTAATATGGGACCACCTCAGAATCATGACCTATCTTTCTAAAAGGAACCATCAAAATCGATATGTTATTATCCGAGTAATCGCATAACAAACGTACAAAAAACAGGCAGTCGAATTAAGAACCTTCCCCTTTTTTGGAGTCGGCTAAAAATACACTTGAATATCCCTGGACAAGTTACACAAATTGAATCTAACCCCAAAGTAAGCAAATTTTATGCTTGTGTTATGGATGTTAGTCAACGATTGTCAAACATAGAAATATTTAAATAAAACCAGAATAAATTTAATAAACAACCAGACCCATAAATGCAGACATCTAAATGTTCATCACACAAGTGCCTGCCCCCGTTGGGAAACGAACCCGAGCTTCGCGGTTGTTCGATGTAGTTAGGCGTGTACGCTAGCCACTCGACTAAAGGAGGTCAAACCAAACTATAGGCTACCAATGATCGCTACGACTTTTCCAATCCTACAAAATGTCTTATTACCAAGTAAGTTGAGATTCATTGCTTTTATAGTAGGTTTGGAAGAAAGCTGATAAGCAGTTACAATAAACATACGAGTACGACTATTTAGATGTTATCATGCGTGGGATTGGGCACTTTATCATCTCTTATGGCTATGATGACATTATGTTTCTTGTATGGTAGTATGTTCACATCTGATTATATTTTAAATACTGTTTTTACGCGTTGAGTTGACTGGTTCGTTTAGTTTCACTTTTAGAGTAATTTAAATCTAAAAAAATATCTTAGGGCCACTTGCATATTTCTGGGTTAATTTTAATTAGTTAAACTATAAAATAAAAATTGATTTAACCCCATATTCGACGGTAATTAAGAGATAAATGTTAAATTTAGAACTTGATCTTAGTAAAGTATTGTAATGCATAAAATCAGAGATTAGACGTCATCGAGAGAAAAAATGGTTGCAATGGTAGTGTTGAGACAAATTGATCATTTTTAAATAGATTTTGTACAATTTTGTGTTTTCAGTCTAACCTGTATTTTCTTGTAAGAGGTCCACATTTAACGGCCAAGTATCATGTATGCCAAGTATCCCCGTGTTGGTCCGGGCTCCTTTGCAGAAAAGACCATCTGCCTTCCTGCCAGGCAGCTCGTAAAAGCCAAGCATAGGCTTATTGTTACTAACACCGTGACATCCTACTAGCTGGTAGATTTTCGCAACGACTTGCCCGGATTTGTACCACCGTCTTACCTATTTCTGTCACCATAACGTCCAATGCTTGCCGTTGATATGTTCTGGTTCGGAGGGTGAGGTAGCCAGTAAACTTACTTTTGCTTGAGACCTAACATCCCGGCCTCAGGTTGGCAACATACCATTACCGCCTTTGGTGTCTCTAGGCGGCGTGAATTTCTTACCATTAGGAAATCCGTCTGCTTGTTTGCAAAAAAAATACATCACGGTTATACACTGGCTGAAGAAATCAAAAATGTTTAGTGCAGGAAATTCTTTCCCACACAATTGGCGAAACCTATGACTAATTCTTAGTAGTTTTATTTTTTATTACGATGGCTTTACGATTTGTCGTAAATGTGACTGCGAGATAAAACACGGGCAATAAGGAAATAGCCACGTGTGAAGTTTTTGAATAGGTAATAATTTTATATTTTATTATTATAATACTGCTAGCTGACCCGGCAAACTTAATTCTGTTATATTTTTAATGTTCTTTTAATAAAAAAAACCACTGGTTGCACTTCAGGATTGCCAACAGAAGTGAGAACTTGAATATTAACTTTGTGCATTTTTAATATTTTGGAATGGTTGTGGTATAATTTTGCACGAATTGTTTTAATTATCAGTATTAAATACTATAATTTATGTGGTAGAATACAATATTCATTTATTGCGCTAACGTACACAAACATGACAACACAAACATTCGCGCAAGCGCTAAACGAAGCAGCAGGCGCAGGCATCAATTTCCACCCTTATCACGTAGGGGTATGAAAATAGATGTTAGCTGATTCTCTGACCTACTCAATATGCACCAATACGCTCACAAATTTTAATGAGAATCGGTCAAGCCGTTTAGGACGAGTACGGTGACTAACATTGTGACACGGAATTTTTTTTTTGACTCCAAAGGTGGTAATGGTGCGTTGCCAACCTGAAGCCGGTATGTTAGGCCTCGAGCAAAAGTAAGTTTACCGGCTACCTTACCCTCTGAACCGGAACACGGTATGACGTTATGGCGGCAGAAATAGGTAAGGCGGTGTTACCAATCCGGACGAGTCGCTGCTAAACTCTACCACCTAGTAAGTAGTAGTAGTTTATATATAAGATTATAATATTTCTATATTATTGCTTCTGTGGTCTAGCGGTCCGATGTTAGACATAATTTTATGAGGTCCTGGGTCTGATTCCCGGGTCAGGCAATAAGCAGAAAATGTTTTCTTTATTTCCTAAAAAAATCAACATTGGCCGGGATCAGATATGTGCCCGGTTGGCGATAGGCTTGCCATGTATAACATTTTGGTATTTAGTGTCTTCGGCTAGTCGTTAGCCCCTGGTTGAAGCTATTTCTACCATTTCAGGGATACATGCATAAAGATACATCTACTTTAAATTTAGTATCTTCTAAACGTGTAATAGTTTAGTTTATCGCCAAACATGAAGGTTATTTAAAGTAGTTAGGGTTAAGTTCTGTTGTTTATTGGCCGAATAATCGCTTAACATAGTAAATAATAGTCGAATGAATAATCTCCTAATTTTTGGAGTCAGCTAAAAAATAGACAGAATTTTCATTTTTGTTTTTGAAGTGGAATCATAGAAAGCAAAAAAAAAACAATGTTACAACCCACGCTTTCCTCAATACCTTTGCTGGGAACCCGACGGCATAGTTTCATTCTTTTTTATTAAGTCCTTATATGGGATTGTGGCCGTTGATATGATCTGGCCTTAATACATCGTGGCAGCTAATTCATGAAGGTGCATTTTGAGCTTCAGAAAGTTTGATGCGTGGGCAAAAGTTAAAACTTAAAGCTTAATTAAGAAACTTCAGATATCATAAATTTTTACTATGAAACAATTATTGTCAGAGAGTTTTTTATACGTTGTAGTGACTTTTGGTGGTTAGTAATGGGAACAGAAGATTTTCTAGCAGTAAAAGATATCCCAAATTATTAACCTATGAATATATATAACAACGAATCTAAATTTCGCGTTTTCATCGCATCACGCTTTGCCTTCCATTATTATATAAAAAAAGAATTAGCAAAATTATTGGTTGGATGGACCAATAATTTTGCTAATTCTTTTTTTTTTATGATAATGGAAGGCAAACAAGCAGACAGATTTCCTGATGGTAAGAAATTCACGCCGCCAGCGTATTTCAGCGTATTAGGTATAGAGACACCAAAGGTGGTAATGGTGCGTTGCCAACCTGAGGCCGGGATGTTAGGCCTCGAGCAAAAGTAAGTTTACCGGCTACCTACCCTACCCTACGAACCGGAACACGTCAACGGCAAGCGTTGAACGTTATGGCGGCAGGAATAGGTAAGGCGGTGGTATCAATCCGGGCAAGTTGCTGCAAAACTCTGCCACCTAGTAGGATGTCACGGAGTTAGTGACGTTAAGCCTATGCTCGCATTTAACGACCTGCATGGCAGGAAGGCAGATGGTCTATTCTGCGAAGGAGCCCGGACCAACACGGGGAACTAAACTTTTTTGTTGTGTTATTATTTTATTATTGTCAGGATCAGGATTTTATCAAGAGGAAAACTGAATGAATTGCAGGGAAATAGAAAAAACACTATTTTAGTTTTATACTAACTGTTAGTAGCTGTTGATGCCAAGAGATAGGAAGTTTGCTAGGTCAGCAATATAAAAAACCTTAGAGTCGATAACCTCCTTGTTTTAATGTCGGTTAAAGATTAAAAACTTGTATATATTAATGCCCGACCGTCCTGTAATGTGTAAAAAGTTTAACTATTCTTAGTTCGTCCAGAAGTAACGAAGCGAAATTTTTTTTGTATTATGAGTAACTCATAATACAAAAAAAATGTTCAGGGCTAAGAACAAAAACCGGCCAAGTGCGAGCCGGACTCGCGCACTATCATCTGTAATAGAAAATCACGTTTGTTGTATAGGAGCTCCTCTTTAATATGTACTTTATAGTTATTTAATTATTTATTTTGAAAGGTAATGTACAAGTAAATATTTTGTGAAAATACGAAGCGTCCACATGTCACCGTTTTTAATATTACGCAAAAAAAAAACGAAAAAAACACATTTATTTTTTTGAATTTTTAGTATTTGGTGCTATAGCGGCAACGTCAATACATTTTTTGTGAATATTTGAGAAATTTCAAAGCTTATGAGATACAGCCTGGAGGCAGACAGACAGAGAGAGAGACACAGAGGCTTCATAATAAAAATAGGGTCCGTTTTTATTCCTTTGGTATGGAACCCTAAAGAGTAGTAAAGTATTTAGATATTTTACTATTGGTCAAACAACTACCATCCTCATTCAAAACGAAGAATTTCTTGAATAAAGGAACCGGGCAATAACGTTTCTTTTTTTTGACTTATCCCCTGTGGCAACTTTAATTGAAGGTGTATCCAAAACCGCTACCAATCGACAGCTCACTAGTTGCCCTGAGGCCCAGACATTATTGTTAAAACTTAAACCACTTCGATGCTTTCAAACTGGTTTCTAAAATACTTGCAGGTTTGGGAACTGTTTCGTGAGCCAATTATTGATTTATTGTTGTTTCGAGTAATGAGCAATTTGTTTATTAATTTTATGAGCGCTCCACTTCGGAGCTTGTTGATAAATGTTGCTCAATATAAAATATTAGGGCGCATGCATATTGAGCCTGAAATATATTACGGTTAAATATGAATTACTAGCGATTTACTTGCGATTTGTCAGCGTAGAATAGTTAAGATTTTCATACAAACTTACATTCAATTATCAAAATCAATTCCTTATTACAGTCCTTTGGAGATTGTTTTTTAAATACTGCTTGAATTCAAGTGTTTAACATTATGTTTACCATATTACACCAAAATCGATGTAGAATTTAGCCACGAGAACATAACAATCAGACTGATGGCTAGACAGATTTTCGCATTTATATTGGTACAGATTTGCTGTTTCCAGCAACCTTGTGTATTAGAGTTCTTTGGTTCTTCCTAGGCAATCAGATTGAGATAAAAGGATAAAGGTAGCTTTACTACAAGTTTAATCTATTTCTAAGCCATAATTAGTTATAATTAAAAATATTGTAAAAATTCGTTAATTTGAAAACAAAAAATGTCTAATGAACTATTGAATCATTAATTACGGATCATTTTATCTTGAAAACATATTTAGGAAGGGTATCAACATACTGTATTACATAATAAGGGGGGAAAAATAGAAAATCACAGAAAAAAATGATACGAGTCTTTGATTTTTAAGGTTCGAGCTAAGTATACTATTTGGCTGAACAACGAACCTGGAAAGTGACAACTTCTCTTATCGCAACGAAGGGAATGTGATTACTTTGTTGGCAAGCAAGGGTAGTAAAAAAACTAATAGATACATTTTAATATCTGGTTCCTTCTTGTAGGTCGTCGGTAGTTTATAAATCACTCTATTGTAGCGGCACCTTTATGATACATATCGAAATTGGTGTTGATAGAAAGTAACATTCAATTGCCAGTCACCGTCTACAACGTAATAACTGTAGTGACTCTAGTGTGACCGCACCTTTACCATATGTATCAGTATTGATAGAAAGTAACGTCCAGTCCCTGGTGGTCGGCAATGCTACCGGCAGTAGTAACGGTAATTAAGGTAATCTTTAGGTCACGATGGTTGTGACCTCGCCGCCCGCCCAACTTGCGACATAAACATACACGGGATATGGTGGGGGTTTCTGTAATCTATTGCTAATAATACAATTGGTTATTGCTAATAAAAAAAACTGTCAGTGTTGTATGAGAGCTCTAATTTGTTTTCTTTTATAGTGTCCAAAAATGGTGATTTGGCGCTTAAGACATTTACTTTAGAGCGCAATATTTGTGTGCGCTGATTGGCTCTTCTGGCTGACTAAGTATGGGGCCTTAAGCCTTGAGCAAAAGTAAGTTTACCGGCTACCTTATCCTCCGAACCGGAACACGTCAACGACAAGCGCTGACGTTATAGCGGCAGGTAAGGCGGTGGTACCAATCCGAGCGAGTCACTGCCAAACTGTACAACCTAGTCAGAAGTCCCGGTGTTAGTGATGGTAAGCCTATGCTCGACTTTCACAAACTGCTAGGCAGGAAGGCAGATGATCTATTCTGCAAAGGAGCATGTTCCAACACGGAAATATCTGCCATTGCAGCTCCATCACTGAGCTCCATCACTGTCCTGAGGCAGGGAAGATAAATGTATTGTTCAAGTCTATCGGTTCCGCTATTTTCCGAAGTGAAACATGATCGAGTCATTATGGCAGCAGGAATAAGTAAGGAGGTAAATCCCTACCCGGCCAAGTTGCTGCACACCACTCTAATACCAGTAGCATTTGGGTAATCTTATATATAAAATTCTCGTGTCACTATATTCGTTCCCATACTCCTCGGAAACGGCTTGACCGATTCTCATGAAATTTTGTGAGCATATTGAGTAGGTCTGAGAATCAGTCAACATCTATTTTCCACACTCCTAAGTGATAAGGGTGACTCACACCAATTTTTTTCACTAAAATCACATTGGTAGTGTACGGTAGATAGGACTAAAAATTAATCTACCTTTAAAATAATTTGTAACAAATTATGAAACTTATGTTCATAAATAAATAAAATGTTTATAAAAATGTAAATAAGGGCTGTGATTTAAATATGTAACTTCTTAAAATTAACTAAATATTTGCACACCACAATGTGGTAGAATATGTTGTATTCTCAAATATCTTTATAACAACTTTATAACACACATATTCCGCAAAAAAATAATTTTCATTTTATTTCATTTCATTTAAAATATAGCAGAACAACGTCTGCCGGGTCAGCTAGTTACCTATATAATTTGCTCGTCTGCTACGAGAAGTCTGGTAGAGAGGCTTCTCATAGCAGACGACGCGACAAGATGGTCTATTCTACTCAGTGGACCTAGACTACAAAAAATATCTTCACACCCATACCCCCGAAGAGGTAGGCAGAGGCACAACCAGGGCACCCACGACTAGCCGAAGACACTAAGTCCTATCTCCACCGAGCACATATCCAATATCCAGCATTTTTTTTTACTTTAAAATTGGAAAAACCACATTTTCTTTTTGTTGCCGGACCCAGGATTCGAACCCGGGACCTCATGAAGTCAAGTCCAACAACTAACACGAAGCAATATTGTAAACATTTTAATACCGCGATAAGGAGGCTTCCAAATATTATGACCAATCGATTAGACAGTGTGTAACATTACACTTATTCCTACAGTAATCTCGTAACCAGAGAAATCTTCAAAAGTTCTGATCATCATATTTGATTGTACGTATAAATAATATTTATAATGAGGTTTGAATACTCAAGAGTTTGTGATCGGTTTTTGTAACATGGTACGTTTAAAGATTGAGATAAACAATTTATTTACTTATCATGTATATAGAAAAAGGATTAACCAATTTTTGAAGTTCGAACTTCTCAAAAACAAAATAAGTTTGTGGCATCGGGCGAGTAATTACAAAATTTTACCAACTTGTCTTAGTCACTGTGATAGAACTAGCTGCTTTAAATACCAAAAAAAGTGAGACAGTGGCGCCGATTCGGCGAGTCCTTAAACTCTTCCAACTAGTCTTAGTCACAATAACAAACGACTTGTTAGAAGTAGCAGAAGTAAAGCGAGAGAGTGGAACTAACTCAGCGATTCATTATAAAAAACTACCAATTAGTTTTTGTCACAGTGACAAACAAGTTGTTATTAGTAGTAGTGTTATGAGGCTTAAAAATAAAATAAGGCCAAGGGATCAATCTGGGCAAGTCATGATTTTTTCCAACTTGTCTTAATCACTGTGACAAACTAGGTGCTATAAGTACCAGAAAAAAGTGAGGCAGTGGTGTCGATTTGGAGAATCCTAAAACTGTACCCACTAGTCTTAGTCACAGTGACAAACGAGCTGTAAGAAGCATTGTTATGAAGAGCCAAAATAAAATAAGGTTCTAAAACCAAGACACCCAAATCGCAATTCAAATTTAAATTCATTTTTTACACAATAGAAGTACAATTTTGAATGTAAGGACAAGAGCAAGTGCATTTTATAATTGTAAGACTCTACAAACTTGTTCCAGTCACAGTGACAAATTAAGTTTTCTACACAGCAAAAGGGAAGACTGTAAGTCATTATAAAATTCTAAAAACTAGTCACAGTGACGAACTGACTGTTATAAGTAGCAAAAACAAAGTAACAGTGGCGCCAAACCAGGTAAGACAAACGATCTGTTACAAGTAGCTGAAATTTTAGGGATTTATTACATATCACTGTTAAGAAATAAACAGGTACTGTTTACATCACCGTAAGAATTTCCTCACAGGTGATTAGTATAAGTACTTTCAGAAGGACGTAAGCTTAATTAATGATCCGATTTTCAGAATAGCAAATGAGATCACGCCGCTCGGTGTGTTAGGATCATTGCACCTCGTAAAACAATGTCAAACGTTTAGTACCGATGAGGTGGAGTCCCACTGACAGCGGCTTTGAAATGAAGAAAGATATTTTTTTTGAAAGATTTTATATTAAAGTAGATAAATAATTAGTCTTTGTTCTGTCCTGATTATGAATCAGTTTTATTTATTATGTCTTTTATATGAAAAGAAAACAAAATATCTAAATTGATCGTTCAGGCGTATTGCGGAATGGATAAAGGGCCTAAAGAAATAGAGTTTCATTTTAATATAAACGGAAATAGGGCTAGGATATTTCATAAAATATCGTCACAATATTTTCGGTATCTGTCCTTTGAAACGGTTAAATCGATTTTGTTTTATTTTTCAGTTTATTTCGTAGAGAAAATAGAACGTAAAGTATGTATATTTCACATTAAAATACAGTACTAACACGTATGGCAGAATATTTATATGGTTTATGAGGTTATTACAAAGATAGATAGAATTCACTAAAGACCCCTTGAAAATTATACGAATAGACCTAACAATTGGATGCAGTTTCTATGGCAAAGTAAACAATATCAATCAATTGCAAACAGATGACTAGTTCCGAAAACCTGCCTAACAGCAGTAAATCCACCTTTTCAAAAATTTATTAATTTTCTAAATTTAAACTTTGAAATGATTAATCAATTTAAATTTAAATAAAAAATGTGTAAATAAATATGAAATATGTGTTATTAATTTCATCTCATTATCTCAAAGCATCAATTTCATCGAGTTCCAAATCCGACTCTTGACTAGTTACACTTAAAAATTGAGTTTAAGAAAATAAAAAAAAAATATATATTATTAACTATTCACTTATTCATCTTTCTCATGAAATTAAAAACACATTTCCAAAAGCGTTTTAAAACCGCTCTTTGTTCGACCGACTTTAAAAAATACTGAGCAGGCGACATTAAGGCCATTCAAGCAAGTGATTGCTGCCGTTAGCGCGATTTACGAGCTACGATACCACTAACTAGCACCAAATAGGGGTGCCGGGGAAGATGGATGGAGTGGACCATTTCGCTCTCATTCCCATAACGGTTTCACACTTTCAGTTGCTTTTTGCACCAAGTTGGGAGCTTTTTTCATTAAAATGTCTTACCTGATTGAGAAGATTGATAGGTTTATCCAAGAAGTATTTGAGATGAAGTAAGTGTTCAGCGAAGCCTTTTTGATGATTTTAAGGTATCGTTTCTTGGTTGAAAAATAACGTACGATATTACGATATTAGTTCAATATGTCGGCTAAAAATAAGCCGATCGGGAGCTTTCCTCGAAAACGCTACCAAAACATTTTGAGTTTTAACAAAACAATGTATGGTGGGATTTTTCCTCTTCAATAGATCTCAAAAAAAGTAAGCGGTGGTATATCTTTAAAGAATAACTCATAATAACCGTTTGTTTCGTTTACTTAAAACAGTAAAATGAAGGGTTACTTTAAAACTTATTTTTAGCAATACAGTGTTAATTAACCCTTAAAAAAAATCTGTTAGACACGTTATGCGTGTAATTTAGATCAAAATTGTCTTTTATACTATCGGAAAAAAATAACAACTAATGAGTTATCAATAAGTTAAAATCTCCGGGTGCAAAATTAAATATCATTGAAGCTTATCAAAGACGTGCGCGCTTACTGCATTCCCCCCTTCCCCCGGACATACTCACAAACTTTCGCATTTATAATATTAGTAGGATTTTTATTCTTGAATCACCGAAGCGAAGCGAGGGCGGGCAGCTAGTAGACGTATAAAACTAATCACTGAGGCTACTTGTAAACCCTTTATCTACCATAAACATTATAATAGGAATTTCTATTCTACTATCGACCAATTTAAGTAACCTATCTACAGTTAGAAAAAGGCTTATTAGCTTTTCTTGCTAAGATATTTGTGATAATTATTAAAAATTACCGGTTTTTGTTTAGTCTAGTTTCTTAGTTTCGAAAGATGATTGACATTGACCGTTAATAACTAAATAAATACAAGTCAAATTCCTTAAGGCAGAAAGAAGGTTTTCATAGAGAAAAGGCTAAGAAGTCTTATCTTTTACTCTAGGTATCTTTATGCCCATATCCCCGAAAAGGTAGGCAGAAGCACAACCAGTGCACTCACGACTAGTCAAAGACACTAAGTTCCACAATGTAATAGGTGGTAAGCCTATCGCCAACCGGACACATATCCAATCCCGGGCAACGTTAATTTTATCAGAAAATTGAAATTATACATTGATATACATTGATAGAGATTCATAGAGATTGATAGACATTGATAGAGATTGATAGATTGATAGACATTGATCGACACTGATAGAGATTGATATACATTGATAGAGATTCATAGAGATTGATAGATTGATAGACATTGATAGACACTCACAGACATTGATCAATACTAAAAGAGATAGATAGATATTGTTAGAGATTGATAGAGATTAGGAGGGAGGGAATGAGGGAGGGAGGGAGGGAGGGAGAGAGAGAAGGAGGGAGGGAGAGAGAGAGAGAGGGGGGAGGGGGGGAGATTTTCAGAGATTTAGAATGTGCAACTTCCTAAGATATGAGCTCAGGTTAAATTGGCGTCATGTTCCGATCCGGACGATAGATAAGCCGGTACATTTGTACAATAGGTCACAGGACAAGGATGCATCTTGGCACCTTCAACATATATGGTGCTTACAGGCCACCGTTTGTATAGTTTATCGTATTATTATATTTTAGCCAACCGGTTTTACTATTTAAGGATCATTATGGTTATAACAACAAAACAACACTTCACTTGTTATAGCCAGCTAAAATATAATAATAAATATATTGTTGAAAGTACAAGTGAAATTAATAAATTGTGTGTATAAACTTACTTATCAAATCCAAGCTAAAAAGTGCCTTATTTAAAAAGACTCAATAGTATAATAGTGCTCTTTAAGTGCCTATTTACAAATTTAATATTAAAATTACTATCAGTGCTAAAGCAAATGTTATGCAAAACCAACACAGTTCAACAGTTTGAATGTTTCCCAGTGCATTTCATAAGGTGTCCAACAGACATTAGTGAGGGGTCCGGCGGCGCAGTCACGACGCCTTGTCGACGATCTAACACAATTTACCACTTGCCATTCTGCTGCCACCGACCAGCCATACATCACGAGATCTCACATTGATACTCACGCACCAATCGTGATACCATCGACAAACGCATGGCGGGTCTAGCAAGAACAACTGTCGATATCGAATGGTTGCTTTGAATGATGGATGTTGTTATGAAAATTGACACGTATGGATAACATAATAAGATGACTGACGAATTCGACCTGATTACGATTCTAATAGCTTTTAGTGATCACCATTAATAATATCAGCTTAAATGATAAGCACATAAAAGTATAAGTAACGTACAAACACAAGTAACACGTACAGGCACAAAAACACAAATTATTTAAAAAATGACAGAGTCAACATACTCGTAATGGATAAGAAAGCTATGATTAATTTCAATACATACTTTAAGATCTCAGGAGCCAAAAAAATGGGCAGTCTGCAAGAAACATTTTTGCTTACTTTAAAAATCATATTTAAAATAATTTAAAAAATCGAAGTTATTCCTGCTGTAGCATAGCACATATTCAATAAGATTAATCGTTTAATGGTTATGAATCTGTAATATTTGTGAAAAAGTCGAAATACGATTTGTTAACCAATGCATTTCTAGAAATATCTCTGCTAGGCCTTCAGGTGGTGTTAGTACGGCTTTAATGGCTGCTTTTACTATCGCGTTTATTTGTGATGGATGTTGGATGATATGTGATGTTAGATGAGGCTTTTGATATTGTTTACTGAATGTTTCGTGTTTTAGCACCAGCAACGCAGCTACCAAGATTGTTGGGGACACGTAGATCAAATCAAAGTACACAAATAAAGCTTTATACATCAAGTTTAATTGCTATCAAAGGCATCCATAGTAATAATATAAATGCGAGGTTCTGTATGTTTGTTAACTGGGGAATTCACTAGACAAACATGCCTGCGAGCAAGCCTGCAATCATGGCCGCCAGATTTCGCTACTATAGGCCTGTGTAACGTTAGTGGCAAGGTTTGGCGGATATGTCCGCTACAGAATTGTCCGCGGGCATGTCCACCTAGTTAAGTGAAGCCGTTGGACTAGTTTTGACGAAATTTGATATGAATGAAGTTAAGGATCCCCGGGAAAGTTACTGCACAGTGCTCTCCCACCAGTGCTCTTGTTGGTAATGAGTCATTTAACCAATGATCGTCTCCCTAGCAAGGGTAAATAGATGATAAATTCTACAGAGAAAACCTGGAACTTCACGGGAACAATGCTGAGCATTGACGTAATGGTGTTAAAAAAATATGTTACATAATATTTTCTTACATTTTCTTCATTATTTTCTTATAATGTCACTCAATTTAAACGCAATAAAGCGATTCCACTTTAATAGCATGTTGTGGTCACACAAAAATTCATTCAGATCGTGATTAAATTTATATAAGACACCTATGCAACTGATGATTTTTTTCAAGTGATTATTTAAAAAAAGAATCATTGCAGTGAATCAGAGAATCACTAATTTGAAGATAGATAATCGTTTGAAAAAAATAATAATTAAAACATATAGTCCAAAAACTTTACCATAACTTAATGCAACAATACAATTACAATGCAAATAACTAAACTGTACTACTTAGAAAATTTACAAAGATTAATAAAGAAGAAGAAGAAGCCAAAAGAAAAGTCAAATGTTATTATGATGCCAATAACTGTACTAAGCTTTTATTTATAAGATTGGCCAAGCTAGATCCGCCTTCCGTTCTCCGTTCACCGGGACCTGGATTGTCTGTCCCTATATAGGCATATAATATAGCTGTATATCACTAGCACACTGACACTCCAGATGCACTGAATAGAATAAATCTGAATGTGAATTAGCTTCCATTAAACCCAGCCTGACGTTCGGATATTTGGTTTAATATTCAAATGATTGCCACAGTGTACACAATGGTTTACTGAAATTAAACTTATAAATGTTAGGGACGCTTAAAATTATTTACAGGGTTAGATATTGAGAGCATTAATAGGGTGAAACCGTGGTACTTTCTACAGTTTAATCCCAATAAAAGAAACGTCAATCATTTTTTATCCACGATTTAACTATTCATAACAGCTGTTTAACGTGAGTTCTACTTAGACTTACGATTATAAACTGTAGAGGCTAAACAGCTTAAATTAAAACTGGATTTCAATTTTCCAAAATTGGTTGTTAACCGAAGAAATTATAACATTAAAGACGCTAATTTGATGAGGATGAGGACTAAGTAGGATGAGACATGGGTTTTTTGGTGTTAAGAAATACACGTCGCGTGTAAAACCGGTGCATTATCAAACTCCGAATGTGATGCTGCGAGGGCCAGGAATTGATAAGATAGGTAGATAAGTTTTTTCATATCTATCCCTTTGTTTTGAGGACCGATCGTAGCTACTGGGTCTCAATCCGACACAATTATCACCTTGAATCTCTATAAGTGATGTGATCTCTTCAACTTGCTTTCGTCTGATTGTTTAATTTGAATACAAGCACTCTGCAATATCAGAAGATAAACAATACACACATACCTCTATACATACAAAGATACGCGCGATGCACAAACACAGTAATTATAATTTACATACATGTACATAGCTCACATACAATTGTGTAATTAGGTTAGTAATCGCCATTTTTTAAACTGATCTTTTTACTCTGTGACATAAATTCACAGTCTAGAGGGAGGCTGTGGTCACCCATCTTCCTTACCGTCGACAGCAACATTCACTGTACAATTTATGTCCTTCGCACCTTTACCATTAATCAGCATTATATCAGCGGGAGCGATTCCGTGTCCACACAAACTATAGCCTATAGTGATTAAAGATTAAGCTACTGTTCAACTTTGTAAGAGGTATTTGATGAAAACGATCGTCTTGTCTAATACTTGAATTGAGGAAACAAAGAATGTGATTTATAAGCTTTAAGGCGACTAGGGAGTTCACGTAATACCTTAAGGGTAATAGTAAAGATAGAGTTAAGATCTCAATTCATTTTAGTAGAAATGTGATTTACGAATGAGGAAGTGCAGACATTCTCGGTCTCATTTTAAATACTTATGATCAGAATTTATAATTTATGTAATAGCTTGATGATTTAAATGATCAAACGAACTTACCTGTTGAAGTTTAATCCTAGTTGTGCTATGTTTATCAAATCACTTAAAATGTAGACAGTTTTCTATAATTTTGATAATGTTAAAATATTACAAGAGTTTGCATACTAATTGCCAGTATGTTAAGCTATTTTGACCGCCTCGTTGGTCGAGTGGCTAGCATATACGCTTAACTACATCGGTCAACCGCAAGGCTGGAGTTCGATTCCCGACGGCAATGTTTATTAAACTTTTTTAGGTACTTATTTAAGCATTTCTATGTATAGAATCATTGACTAATAGCATATAAGCATAAGCATATAATTTGCTTAAGTTAGGGCTATATTCAATTTGTGTAACTTTTACAGGAATATTTATTTATTTATTATTCAATAAAATCTTTAAACGGACATTGTCATAATTCAATAACAAATGGCATGCCCATTCTCTATATATCTATCTACCAGATAAATATCTATCAGAAAAAAATATAAAAAAACGATTTGTCTTACATTTAGTAGCTTCGCATTATAAAGGAACATAGATATGTGACGACTTTAACAACTAATATCTTTACGTTTGTATAATAGGTCGTCGAGTCTAGCGACGTCTCGTAGTCTGTGGTACGTATAGTATGTGCAAGTAAAATGGTGACACAATGTGTTGCACTTTTGAAACTTATCCAGTAAAGTTATTTTAAGCTTAACATCTTAGCACTTAACACAATAGGTTGGCAACCAACTTAAAGATTAACCAATGTTAATCTTTAAGTGGCTTTAGTAACATCTGGAAATCTTTACACGTTTGGCTTTCCTATACTTTAAAATTATAATGCCTGTTTTCCGAAGTATATAAATAATATATAAAATTACTTACTGCCTGTACCGGCCTCGCTCGGATGGTAATTTTTCTGATTATAAATTGAGATGTTAGCTACCCTATTTTTCAAGTTGGATCAAACTGCACGGTGTGCAAATTTGATTAAAATCGGTTAAGTAGTTTCAAAGTCCATTGCGGACAAATAACGTGACACGTATTTTTATTTTTAGCAGTTGCGAAAAACGAAAGTTATGGCCATTCTAAAATGTGAATTTCATCTGTAATGATGAACTCATTTGATGGTTACTCAGAATTGTGTATCTATAGGACATAACTACCCGCGTTAACGGGTTAGAAAGGAATTAAAAATTTCGCCACGGGACTTGAATCCTCAGTAGCTCAATTGGTTAGAGCATTCGTCGGCTTGAGACGAGAGGTTACAGGTTCAAATCCTGTCTGGGGCGAGATTTTTTCTTTCTTTAAAATGTATAGAAAACGTGACACGTAATTTATATATATTAAGATATAATTTTCTTAAAAGACGAAGATTAAGAAATTACTATTTTAGTAAATTAAACGTAGTAATAGTTTTTATTTTTTTTTATTTTTTCATGGGTAACATTAGTTTTTTTATGTGGTGGATCAGCGAATAAGTACACGGATCTCCTGATGGTAAGGAACAGCCGTGGCCTATAGACATAACATATGCTACAGGTGTGTCACTGCCCTGCGGCCGGGATGTTAGGCCTATTATGCAAGTTTACCAGTAGCCCTCTGGACCGGAACATAACAGAGTATTTATAGCGGGAGGAATAGGTAAGGCAGTGGACCCCTACCCAGGTAAGTTGCTGCACAGCACTTTACTAATAGTGGTCTTTTTGGTGCTGACCAACATTTTTAACCAGTGCTCGTTTCTTACGAGTCGCCTGGCAGAGAGACAGATGGTCTGAGTACAATACTCAGCGGTCGCGAACCAACCCGCGGAGAGTTTCAAAAGATATGTCAGTCTGATATAAATGAAGAAACAGTCTAGGTTAATAAAAGCATAATTATAATCACAAAATAAAAATTAATTCCCCCGTGTTGGTACAGGCTTCTTTGCAGAATAGACCATCTGCCAGGTAGCTCGACAAAGGCGAGCATAGGCTTACCGTCACTAGCACCATGACATATGACTAGGTGGTAGAGTTTCACAGCGACTCATCCGGATTGGTACCGCCGCCTTACCCATTCCTGCCACCATAACGTCATGACATGTTCCGGTTAAGAGGGTAAGGTAGTCAGTAAACTTACTTTTGCTCGAGGCCTAACATCCTGGCTACAGATTGGCAGCAACACACTATTATCACCTTTGGTGTCTCTAGGTGGCGGTAATTTCTTACCATCAGCAAATCCGTCTGCTTGTTGCCTGCCAATATCATAAAAAAAATTAATAACCCCTAACAAAATCAATTCGTAATGTAGTGAACAACCATTCACGTTGACTTTTAAACAAAACATTTGTATACAAATGTTTCCATTCGTATAAGTCATGATGCCACGCAAACAAACTTATAACACCCCTGTTTTTCTGTCAGAGGTTAAAAAGACATCAACGCGTGTGCATTTCAAAGATCCAATATTGTTGAAAGCAAAAGTTTGGTGTTAAAAATTCATATTGTATCACATTTATATTTTAGACACATATATTTATTTCTAACTATTTCTCCCGTACTAAAATTCGGCTCTTATTCGGGAACATTAAGACATCTTAACAAAGAGTAACATTTGTATATCTTGGTCGTTGTTTTTAGCAGGGATGGAAGGTACACCGCGGATATAGAAAGGAAAGTGTGCAGGGAAAAGTGTAAATGGAGCGCTAGGAAAGTTTTTTAAAGCGAGGTTTTGAGTCGAAATGCTAGATTTGCTTTGCATAATTCTGTGCTTATCCCAACGTGTTTGTATAGAAGCGAGAGTTGGATATGTAAGAAGAAGCATGAGGTAGGATAAATGCGGTCGAAATAAGAGCACTACGGAAAATCTGTGATGTAACGCTCGCTGACCGCATACGTAACAGAGATCCGTGACAGATTGGGATGAGAGAAAGTGTTGGTGTTAAAATGAGATAGGGCGTGCTTCACTGGTTCGGATATGTAGAAAGGATGACAGATGAAAGATTGACAAAGCAGGTACACAATGCAAATGTGGATGGATGTAGGTACCCAGGTAGACCTAGGTTGACATTTCACTATCAAATCGCTAGGATGTTATCCGAGGGTGGTGTCAAAAGTCTCCGAAACTGGCGTGTTTATATGAAAAGAATAATGAATATGAAGGAAGCAAAGCAGGTTTGTCAGGATCGTGAGGTCTTGCACTCGATACTCTCTGCCTACCCCTTCAGGGACTTGGCGTAAAAATATGTATGTAACATTCGTATTTGTTGAAATCAGTTTAAAAATTAAAGTAATTAAGTATGTTAGTAAGTAAGCGGCGATAGGCTTGCCATCTATCAAAATGTAGGACTTAATGTCATCAGCTAGTCGTGGGTACCCTGGTTGTGCATCTGCCTACATCTTCGGAATATGGGCGTGAAGATACTTACCCATTAATTTCATTAAAATGGGACTGCTACACAAAGCTTTTTGAAAATACCTTTTTTCTTATACCTAGTGTATTTGCATGAGTTCCTTGAATAGATTATCTGCTTTTAATTTGAAAGCTCTATAGGCTGTTAGTTTTTAAGTAGTAAATTGCTGTGCAGCATTTTGCCAGGGTAGGGATCCATTGCTTTAATTATTTCTGCTACTATAATAACAATGTCGTGTATTGATCGGACAGTAGAGTAGACTTTAGCACATTATGCCTATTAGCATAGCCAAAGAACAACTACGTATCTGAAGCATTATATGGTTCTATAGGCCACGATTGTATCTTACCATCACGAGAGCCTTTTGCTTATTGACAGTCGTATAACAAAAAAATATTTCGCTTTTCTACTACAAATTTTTAAAAAAATATAAAAAAAATCATAATTTACAATAGATTTAATCACCCCAAAGCTCTTTTTTATTTAATTGAAGTTGTTTCCATTACAAGAAGCCAGCAGGTATTCTTATACTGATCTTAATACCTAAAGTAGTAATATTGTGTTTGCTTTCATAGAAACATGGCAGCGACAAGTACTGGTTTTATAGCCGTATGAATGGAAAAGTGGACAACCTCGTTTAGGCAACAAAATAATCTGTACAGTTACAAAACTTATCATACCATCAAAGAGTAAATAGAGAAGCTGACCTGCCTGATACCCTCAACATAATATTGTGATAAAATTGAACGCATGTCCTGTGATTTGGAGATGGATATATGCTACAAATAGTCCTAATCGTTTATGGGGGTTTACCCTTTAAAAAATTGGTATTATAGTAATACTATTTAAATTATGTGCTTCGGGTTAACACTTTTTACTCTTTTCACACTTTATATTTTTATTTTTAAACTGGCTTAAAGAATAAATTATGGTCTGTCAAAAACATGGCGTTTCGTGTCATAAAAGAAAACTTAAAGTAAAACTTGTAAAAATTATTTAAAAGGATTATTAATAAAGAAACAGACACCGTAGCTAATAACATTAAATGTCGTTTCTTTTTTTTACAGGTATGTAAAGATTTCTTGATAAAAAAATTATTTCATATGAAATTGTAAATTCTGTTGTTTCAGTAAAATAACTGTAATAAATCTTTTTTTTACAGAGAAACTCAATTGTGTTTTATTGACGATGTCGAATAAGTCGCAACATATTATAAAAAAAACCT
>NJDC01008437.1:28479-65777 GCA_002245475.1 Calephelis virginiensis | reverse complement strand
TAAAACCAGAAAAAAGTTAAAATGAGAACTGTAGGTAAACTAGAGCTGTCAGCTGACATCTAGTAGCAACAATGTAATTCATACTACTACTTTACCGACTACAGAAACAAACAGAGCTGCACCAAACCGAAAATTTTGTTTCTGTAGACCAGTTTAATTTTTGTTAAGTTATTGTCAGGAGACGGTTCTTCTGAAAGAAAAACTACTCACAGCATGTTAACAAAATGTATGTGGGACCATTTCGGAACCATTTGCTATCTCTCGAAAAAAAAGAATTATCAAATCGCGACGTGGTACCTGATGTACTTCATCATTGGAGTCGGTTTTTGTAGATTTACTGCGCTTCACTACATAGTATAAAACAAAGTCGCTTTCTCCGTCTTTATGTCGCTTTGAATGCTTAAATCTTTAAAACTACGCAACGGATTTTGATGCGGTTTTTTTAATAGATAAAGTGATGGTAGAGGAAGGTTTATGTTCATATTTTATATCTGTGCAAAGCCGGGGCTGGCCGCTAGTAATTATATATAACAAAAATATAGATATCGATCTAACGAATAATTTATGTATCGAGTTCAAATATCCAATTTATTTTTTTATCAACCATTATTTTTATTTCTGACTTCAAATACAATACAATACTACGATACAGTTTACTTATTATATCGGAAAAACAAATAAGTTACCAAAACAAAAAAAAGTAAAGAAATTAAAACCTTAATCCTGATTTAAATTTATTTTTCACATTTTTATTCATCACAAGAATTTTGAATGTTATAATCAATTTATTCTTTATTCCAAACAAAAAACAAAAAATTACAATATTAAGGAGAAGTAAAATTGTACCATGGCGAACTTATCTTTAACTTTATAAATTTACCAGAAAAACACCAATCAAAAAACATTATTTCTTAGTAACACATGTTACAGTAAAATGGATAAATTCCTGATTTCTGGTATTTATTGCTGTGTTCGATGTGATTGACGTGAATGTGTGCTGTCAATTATGCGCATGCGCGTTGGCACTTGACCACCAAGTCAGGAAATTCCACGGATCTTTGTCTATTGCCTTCTCTAGTTTCATAGCTTGGCGTTCTAATTTAGATACTTTAAAAAACGACGGGTTGTACTCCGGGAGTGCCGGCAGAATTGAAAACTTGAATATTAACGTTGTGCATTTTTGATATTTTGGAATGGTTAGGGAATAATTTTGCACGAATTGCTATAATTGTCAGTATAAAAGTACTATCATTTATGAAGTAGAATACAATACTCATTTATTGCGCTATCGTACACAAACATGACAACGCGCCGTCTTATTCGCACAAGCGCCCCGATTTTCGATCAGGTCACGTGTCCTGACGCGGGTTTAGAGGTTAATTAAAAAAAAGTGCGCAACGCTGCTAAAGAAGTTTTCTCTTCAAAAATAATAAGATTAGTTACTTCGCGATAGTGATTTCATCCCTGATAGACAAAGACTAATGTTATAAGTTTGACGTGTCTGTGTGCGTTAGTGTATGTGTCTATGACCTCATACCTCCTTAACTGTAACTTGTTTCTGTGCAGATTTTTTGTATAAAATCTGTAAGGTTATATTTGAATCTCGTTTATGCAAATTGGAAATTAGAGTCGGATATGTCATTTTACTACTGAACAGAGTACTACCGAATTATTAACATTTAGTTAATAAACATTAAATTATTTTATCGGATTCCTAGGAGATTCCAGTTTCTTATGTACAGGACATTGAGCTATAAGACTAACCCTTCTAATGTCATCGAGTCTTAACTGCATGCATAAAAGGAATATGGGGTTATTGAAAATTTGTAATATTATGATTGTAAATACTAAAGTTAGGCAAGATATTTAAATGTCACGCTTCTAGACCTGAGCTTTGACCGTCTGCTTGTTTGCCTTCCATTATCATTAAAAAACATAGAAGAAAACAAAGTTGCTTCCTCTGTCCCTATGTCCTTTTGTATGCTTAAATCTTTAGAACTACGCAACGGATTTCGATGTAGTTTTTTTAATAGATAAAGTGTTTGAAGATGAAGGTTTATATGTATATTTTATACCAGTGCGAAGCCGGGGCGGGCCGTTAGTTATCGGATGAAGCAGATTCACGGTTCTTCTGATTTCAATACACAACCATGTCCTGTAGTAGTGTAGATATAATAGGTGCGTTGTACTGTGGTCGACACATTAACTAAACAACGAGTATTAGGATTTTCTGAGAAATATTGTCTCTTTTTGTGGGAAGAAACTACAACTTTGATAGGGCAGACATAACAATCCGACACAATAAAAGAATCGACCATAGCCCCGAAGAGGTAGGCAGAGGCATAACCAGGGCACCCACGAAGACATCAAGTTCTACAATGTGATAGGTGGCAAGCCTATCGCCAACCGGGCACATATGCAATCCCAGCCAACATTATTTTTAATACCAAATTTAGAAAACTGAAAATATACATTTTCTAATTTTTTTGTTGCCCGGCACGGGTTTAGAACCCAGGACTTCAAGAAGTCAAATCCGACGCCGGACCGCTAGACTACAGAGGCGATATTACTAATATTAATAAATCAAAACCCAACAAAATATGATATTCGATGAAATCCCGAGCAACATTTTTTTTTTATTAGAAAATGTTATGAAGAATATGTATAATAGCCTCCGTTCTTTTTTATTCGATTTCACTTCGTTGGTCGGGGAGTTAGCGTTCACGTCTAACTCCACTACCAGTGAGGCTCGAGTGTGATTCCCGACGGGGGCCGACATTTGTATGATGAACATTTAGATGTCTACATTTCTGGGTGTGGGTGTTTATTAAATTTATTCTAGTATGTTTGAAAGTATTTCTATGTGGTAGTATCGTTTACCAATAACATGCATACAATTTTCTTAATTTCAGGCTAGCTTCAACTTGCGTAATATATCTAGGGATTTTTATTTACTTATTTATTTAGTAAAAAAGCGAAATCTCCTAATGGTAAGAGACATCCTAGATGTTGTGGGTGTGTCGCTGCCCTATGGTAGCCGGCTACTCTACCCTTCGGAACGTAATATGATACTGCCATTATGGCAGCAAGAATAGGTAAAGAGGTGGATTCCTATCTGGGTGCTGATTATGTATCTCAGTTGCCAATTCAAAATGGAAAAGTGTACATCAAATGACGTCATTTGTGTTTGCTATCTCTGTTGTATTTCTGTTGGTCACTGGAGATAGCAAATATAAAACATGACATTGGACAGCTATTTGATGTACACTTTTCCATTTTAGTTGGCAACTGAGATACATATTATACCTACAACAGGTCGTATTAACGGTAATAACCTACGCCTCTTACGAACTACATGGTAGGAAGTCAAGTAGCCTATTCTACACAAGAGAACCAAACCAATACGGAGAATATCCTATACTATAATATTTGAAAGATATACCTAATGCTAAAAAGTATGTTCCCATCCATATCCCCAAAGACGTAGCCAGAGGCAATACTAAGGCACCCACGACTAGCCAAAGACAAGTCTTATAATATGATAGATGGCAAGCCTATCGCCAACCAGGCACATATGCAATCCCAGCCAACATTATTCTTAATAGCAAATTTAGAAAACTGAAAATATACATTTTCTATTATTTTTTTGTTGCCCGGCTCGGGATTAGAACCCGGGACTTCAAGAAGTCAAATCCGACGCCGGACCGCTAGACTAAGAGGCGATATTACTAATACTAATAAATCAAAACCCAACAAAATATGCTATTCGATGTAAGAATATGCTTACGAATAATCTACGTTGTTATGACACGACAGACATAATCCGCTTCTCCAGAACCGTCTTAGAATTAACCTATTAACATCAATTAGTTGACACTGTACGGCCAACGACCCGTAAAACCGTGCTCATGGGATTTGAAGCTTTATGTGTAGAGATGGAAGAGTGATTTTTGTATAAACACACACTAATGACAGTGGTTTGTGAGCGCGTAATCTTCAAATTAAATTGGGATAGGCGTTAAATAAGTGAATTCTTGGAGGTTAGGTGTTTTTTGCTGAATAGTGATGGGACATTTGAATAATATGTAGATTAGGAACATTAGTTTCAGATAGTTTTTGATAGATAAACTAATATATTTTTATTGGAAGAGTGAACAAGGAAATGGTAAAAGATAATAGCAAATAGACATTATAACCCATAGAGTTTCTTTCGCCTGATCTTCTTAGTGTGTATTCACGATTCCGATTCGGTAGCAGCTTCAAAGTAAACAAAGTTTTTTTGTGGTTCTGATTCTAATAGCTACGTCCCTTTTCTGCGGCTTTTTTTAAATGACTAATATGTTATTAACCGCGATGTTTTTACAACTTCACCAGACTCAGATATCAAGACATTAGGCTTAAGTACAAGACGCAAATCCACTGGCTAATCTTCTGGATCGGGGCACAACACTGATATTATTACGACAGGAATGGATTAGGTGATTACTCTCTTTTCTTTCCTACAATGGGCTGCCAATTGACATTATAGATCCTAACTATAAATAACCTAACTATAAAATGTACTGTATGTAAAAAAGGCTACTATAACTTCTCAGAATATTTAGAAGACGAATATGGTCGAGAATAGCCATTTCAATCTTAACTGCATTTCTTTATGTAATTTGTAATTAATTTATGTAAGATATAGTAATTGTAATAAGGCTGTTTTTGTATACTTTATGTTTTGTATCGTAATAGTTTGCAAGTAAATATCATAATTAATATAAAAAAGACAAGTCAGGTAAGTTTTTTTCGCCGGATCTTCTCAGTCTCAATGCGCATAAGTACAATTTTATTGTTTTTTAGTGTCTATTTGAATCAAATCTCTTCTCTTACAACTTACCTGGCGGGAAGACAGATCATGTATTTTATACAAGAGACCCGAACAATCGCAGTTCACGAATCCACCATCTTATCTATTCCTGCTACCATAATGACTGAGTCACGTTCAAGTCTGAAGGGTAGGGTAGCCGATAGAATTTTTTATGATATTGGAAGGCAAACAAGAAGACAGATTTCCTGATGGTAAGAAATTGAGGCCAACTAGAAATACCAAAGGTGGTAATGGTGCGTTGGCAACCTAAGGCTAGGATGTTAGGCCTTGAGCAAAAGTAAGTTTACCGGCTACCTTACCCTCCAAACCGCAACACGTCATGACGTTATGGCGGCAGGAATAGGTACCAAACTCTACCACCTAGTCAGATATCATGGTGTTAGTGACAGTAAGCCTATGCTCGCTTTTTACGAGCTGCCTGGCAGGAAGGCCGATGGTCTATTCTGCAAAGATTTACACAATATTCCTAGCACTCCTGCCAAAAGACAGTGATGCATGTGTGATATCTATGGTGTCTATATGGCACGGTTGTCTGTTATAGAAGAACTATTTATTTGCTCGACGTCTTATACTATAAACCTCGTTTATGGAAAGAGGTCCTTGATTGTAAATGAATTCGAGTAAAATTGAAGGAAATTATTTCTAATTAACATTCTTCCTCTTGTTTCTTAAGTTGGTAACACTATATGTACATAGCCTTGACATTAAAAACAATTTAAGTAGAGGAAATGGGAATTGGTTGTATTTTACAAGGTAGGTTGGCAACACGCGACGGTTATTAAATAATTATAAAACCGCGTTGATGGAGGTAGGGCCGTGATCAATAACAGACGACAAATAAACATGTCCTTTAATTCAATGACAGAAGATACTTTAGTAATATGCTTTTAACTGATTTCAAAGAAGAGGAGTCATTGCGACTGCCTGTTTTTTGTATGTACACTAATCATTTACTTGGTCAAGAATAATTAAAATTTGATGATAGTTGTTTTAAAAATTGTTATTGAAGATAATGAGATATTCGAAATATTTATAGGAAAGGAGGAAATGGTTAGAGTCGGTTTTTTTATACAGTTGTATTATTTAGAACTCATAACTGTCTTTAAAAGGTGAATAATGACATCTCAAACGTAATCACTAGGTATATATTCCTCTGTCCCTATGTCCATTTGTATGCTTACATATTTGAAACTACTCGACAGATTTTAATGCGGTTTTTTTAATAGATAAATTTAAAAACTGAAGAGGAAAGTTTATAATAGTTTATATGGATATTTCATAAACGTGCGAAGCCGGGGCGGGCCGCTAGTTCCTAATAATATAAGCATCAATTATGTATATAATGTTCCTATTCTCTCAAGAAAATACAGATTTGGAATAATTAATTTTATTTCGTTTTTTGACATGATATAGGTGACGTATCAGTCGATGTCTTTTGTAGGAGACGTCAATTCGACAATAACCGCCTTAACGGATGTAAAATAAGCCTTTATTTTGCTAATTCCACGTAAACAGTGTAACTTTTGTGGCAAATAATCCTTCAAATGACACAGAATGTGATAAGCCTAACTAACGTTCCCACCGCCCACCTTCGCGACCACAACACGAATAAAGAAAGAACTCGGGATAGAATATAAACTGTCACGTCCTTCGTTCCCGAGTAATTCTTTCTTTGAAAGATAGAAAATATCTCCAAAACAGTCCCTCACAAATTTTATCAACACCCTACTAGTAGTTTCTAAGTTAATCATTACAGATTAACATGGGACCACCTCGGAATCATGCCCTATCTTTTTAAAAAGAACCATCAAAATCGGTTAGCTATTGTCTAAGTTATCATGCAACAAAGATACCAAAAACGTACAGTCGAATTGTGAAGCTCCTTCTTTTTTAAAGTCGGTTGAAAATTAAACAAGAGGAAGAGCTAAAACCTATGCTACATTTATGATTTAATCGACAAGAGATTACTATGTCGACAAGAGATAGCTTTCTGGGCGTGCCCGTCACTAGCGAGGGCGTGCAGTGGCAAGTCATGCGCGGTAATGGTCGAATTAATCACGCAGCCTCCCACCCCTTCACCCCCTCACCTTTCCACTAGACGCAATGGCTTCTCAGAACTCAACAAATTTCAATGACTACTTCTTAAATATATTTTATCACTATCTCTAAAATAGCCGAGTATTTGTCGTAATAAAATTTATTTATGTTATTAATCTCATGTTACGTGGTCACTGTGACGCTATTACTTTATAGCTTACACCCACAAACGTATATGATAAAGTTGTTACATTTTTACTTCAATTGAAGATTTTCTCGATATTTTTTAGGGATTTCTATCGTACATCACTTATATTTATATTAAACCTTTAAATATTACAAACGTTGTTAAAATTAGTGAAGTATTGTTTCCATAACACTTTAAACAAAAGTTATAGCATTAAATTAAAGAACCAGTTAAAAAATTTCTTTATTTTTGTATCCCCGGAAAAGTAGGCAGAGGTGTAACCAGTACACCCATGTCTAGTCAAAGACATTAAAAGTTCTAACCTATCGCGTACCCATCTAAATTTCGACAACGTTGTTTTTGTTAGAAAATTGATGGAACACATTTAATTTTGGTTTCCTTACCCGGGAATAGAACCCGGGACATCATGAAGTCCAGGCTAATACCGGATTGCTAGAACACACAGGTGATTTCCTTTAAATGTAACTAAACAATGTGGAATTTTATTTAAAAAATGAAGCTTGAATTAAAATTAACATAAACTATTCTCATCTCTCATCACCTCTGAGTGTAGAGGTCCAGGTGTTGCACTGGAGACTTCGTAAGGTCTCGGGTTCGAACCTGGGTGTATTTTCGATTTTCTAACAGAAATAACGTTGCCCGAGAATGGATATTAGCACCAAACCAAGCCAAGTTTGTCACCTATCACATCTGGCGACTGTCTTCGACTTGTGGGTGCCCTGATTGTGCCTCTGCCTACCACTTCGGGGCTTGAGCGTGAATGGAGTGTGGTTATGTTGTAGAAATATTTCTATTTAAATTAAATTTACAAGCGCATACTCACCATGCATTTCCCCGTGTTGGTTAGGGCTGCTGCTGCCAAGCCTTACTGCCAAGCAGCTCGTAAAAGGCGAGCATAGGCCTACCGTCTCTAACACCGTAACATTTTGCAGCGACTCGCCTGGATTGGTACCACCGTCTTACCTATTCCTGCCACCATAACGTCCAATGCTTGCCGTTGACGTGTTCCGGTTCGGAGAGTAAGGTAGCCAGTAAACTTACTTTTGCTCGAAGCCTAATATCCCGGCATCAGGTTGGCAACGCACCATTATCACCTTTGGTGTCTCTAGGTGTCGTGAATTTCTTACCATCAGGAAATAATTCTGCTTGTTTGCCTTCCAGTATCATAAAAAAAAACGTAGTAATTACTTACTAAGAAACTATCAGGAAATACGTCTGCTTGTTTGCCTTATATTATTATTAAAAAAAACACACAAAAATGATATAATAGGATCATATTATATTTTGTGACTATATTAAATTTTCGGTTTCGGATCACACCAAGAGTCTGTTTGTTTGCCTTCCAGTATCATAAAAAAAACGTAATAATTACTTACTAAGAAACTATCAGGAAATACGTCTGCTTGTTTGCCTTATATTATTATAAAAAAAACATACAAAAATGATATAATAGGATAATATTACATTTTGTGACTATATTAAATTTTCGGTTTCGGATCGCACCAAGACAATATGCTGCAACCAGGGTGGGCTACAAGTCCACCGCTTTGCCTATTCTTGCCGCTATAGAGCACGTGGATCTGCAGGTCCAGAGGGTATGGTAGCCTATAGTTTGGTTTGACCGCCACGTTGGTCGAGTGACTAGCGTACACGCCTAACTATACCGACTAATCGCAAGGCACGGGTTCGATTCAAGACGGAGGCAGGCGTTTGTGTGATGAACATTTAGATGTCTGCATTTCCGGGTCTGGGTGTTTAATAAATTTATTCTGGTTATCTATATAAGTATTTTAAATGTGGTTAAGCGTCATTTTCTACGTTTTTTTTTATGTTATAGGAAGGCAAACAAGCAGACGGATTTCCTGATGGTAAGAAATTCACGCCGCCTAGAGACACCAAAGATGGCAATGGTGCGTTGCCAACCTGAGGTCAGGATATTAGGCCTTGAGCAAAAGTAAGTTTACCAGCTTCCTTACCCTCCGAACCGGAACACGTCATGACGTTATGGCGGCAAGAATAGGTAAGGCAGTTGTACCAATCCGGGCGAGTCGCTGCGAAACTCTACCACCTAGAAAATTATTATATTAATTAATATGACTCGGTTAAAGTTAATCTGCTTATTTTTTTCCTTTATTTTAAAATAATTCTTTTCCAATAGATATTGCATGTGTTATATTTTTTTGTGTATTGAAGCACCATCGTGCAAAATTTATTTTATTACGTCTCCATAACATAAAGTTGCCTGGTAGAGATAAGGCGATAAGGCCGCTTTTGTATATCAATTAGTTTTTAAGTTTCTTATAATGTATTTATTTTTATGTATTTTGGTGCAAAATAAAGAGTAATTATTCTATTCTATTTCTAGGTATTGGTATTGTTTGACTAACACCCATAACACAAGTATATAATTTGCTTGCTTTGGGGCTAGATTCAATTTATGTAACTTCTCCAGAGATATAAGAAGAACATATCTATAACATCTTTTATACCTATAGGCAACATTTGTCTCTTAGTCCTTAGCATGTAGAGATATTGCTTGTCCTCTCATTTTTTATTTTTACACATACCTCACGTGGAGACACTACCAGAGCACCCACGACTACTCGAATATAGTAAGTTCCACAGTGAGATAGATCCTTAACCTATCGTCAACCAGACACTCATCCAATCCCAAGCCACGTTGTTTTTATCAGAAAATTGAAGGACATATTTCCATTTTGTTGCCAAACAAAAACAGAAACTGAAACTCCAAGAAGTTAAATTCAACATCGGACCATTAGACAACAGATTCAATTTTTATGGGATCATAAAAACGACCAAAAATGGTTACTGCAACAGTGACAGAAATATTAAACGTTGCTTTTCTATGACTCCGCCCAAATCCCTACCAGTGAGGAAAGCAAATTAATATTATCTCAAATCCTCAGATCGAGATAAAACTAATTTGTTTAATTCGTATTTAAAATGTATCTCTCGTCTGTCAGTCGTCCCGTTGCCTAGATATCATCTGGACATTCTTATCTCAAGGAGTTGAAGAAAACATCATAATACATTATTAATTCAGGGCAGGTATTTGAACTGTGCGACGTACGGTACTAACTCTCGTTAAGATGTTTTGTAACAGATTTTTGACGTGACTTATAGAGGAAAAATTGCTGGTATGCCCGGGTACTTATTATTATGATTTATAAACATTTTTCTGTCTGGTCTGTAACGGATATATTTTATAAGTTAGGAAAAAAATATAGTTTAAGAAGACAGCTATAGCAGCAAAAGATAACAACTGCCTGCAGACTCCATAGATGTTACTGCATCTGTATTTTTATTGGACCGTTGGTCAAATCTTGTTGTGCACGTGTCTCGTCTCCACAGAGTTAGTCATTCTTTCATGGGCCAATGTATACGCTTTTACAATAAACTTCCCGATTTTATGAAAGACCTGCCATTAAATAAATTAAAAAAGTGTCAAAGTGAAATTGTATAAAAAAGGTTACTATAAAATTACTGAATATCTGTCGGATAAGAGTGTTTGGGATTAATTGCTCCTCATACCAATCTCTTACCAGTAATTATGTGTGATATAATACTAATAAATTTTCATAGAATAAGGAAAAAAGACAGCCCGCTGAGTTTCTTGCCGGATCTTCTCAGTGTGTGGCCGCGATCCGATCCGGTGGTAGTTTTATTATATAGACTCGTCACAAGTGCCTCTTGTAAGGTGAATATGAAATTTGAATAAAAATATACTCTATTCTATTCTATAAATATACCGACTGACATTTAGCCTGATATGCGATAATTGCGAGCACTGACGTTATGATGACAGGAATAAGTAAGGGGTGGTACCAATTCAGAGTGCTACAAAACACTAACAGTTCCAGTAAAGAACATAATGAAGAATTGAATAGACCTGACAACAAGAATGAGCCCTCTCTAAGTCGAGAAACTGAATCTCTTTGAAAGGAAAATTGGGGGTGGGCAAAGGAAATATCACACTGGTCTACAGGGGAACAGTTATGTGGGACTGATTGTAGTCATTTTGTTTTAAGATTCTGATGGGTAAATTTTTACTTGTGATTGTATTGTGCTACTATTTCGTGATATGAGGTTTTTTTCGGCAAATTCAACTACACCAATGTAAAAACTTGAAATTTGTTTGATTTCAATAATTATATTAAAAGTAATTATTTAAAGATTCAGGCCCATTTTATCCAGGAAGTAGGAAGGGTACAACTTAAACTATCACGAGTAGCCGAGGATACTAAATCCCACAATACGCGAGGTGACAAATCTATCGCCAACCGGATATTTATGCAATCCCTGTTAATCGGGTAATATAACGCTTATCATAAAAATTATAAGTATCTTCACGTCCATACCCCCAAAACGTAGGCACAACCAGCGCACCCACGACTAGCCGAAAGCACTAAGCCTACAATGTTATGGGTGGCAAGCTTATCGCCAACCGGGAACATATCCATTCCCCAGCAACATTTTCTTGTTAGAAAATTGGAAAAAAACACTTTTTATCTATGTAGCTCGACCCAGAAATGGAACCTGGGACCTCAGGAAGTCAAGTCCAACACCTGGACCGTAAGACCACAGTGGCGATTATTAGAAAATTGATCTAGGTAACAAAATTTTTGTATTGCCCTACCTGGTAATTAAACCCTGGACAATGTGGAATCAACTCCAACATCGGACCACTAGACCGCAGAGGCGGTTTTTAATATTAACTGAATGTTATATCAATACTAAATAATGCATATTATAATTAGGTATATTATACTACAATCTGTAAATTATATAGATAATACAAACTTATATTCACTAATTCTTAAGATTATGCACAATAAAGTATACATTAATTCATGGTAGCTGTTTGTCGGCGAATACAAAGTGTGGACCACACAATATCATATATTCAGATTAATTACTAAGCATTAGGTAATAGTTTTATCTGAAAACTATAGTAAAGCTCAGTCGAGTGGGAGAAGCCGAGATAAGAAGACGTGATTTGAATAATTAAAAAACTTTCATTTGAATATATTTTCCATATTTTACGAAACTGAATTAAACAAGGAGATGGATTTTCCTAAATTAAAATCAAATGAAAAATCGTTTATTACAGTATCTGCGTTTACTTACAGTACAATCAAAACTACTTCAGCCTTCTTTTAGGCAAAACCTGTCCCAGGAAGCTACACTCGTGTATAAAATTAATAAAAATGGAATTAAATAGTAAATATACGAGTTTAAATAATATCTTAATCATATGTTAATAAGTTCGTCAAATACTTTTTAGATATTTTTTTTTCTAGGTGGTAGAGTTTCGCAGCGACTCACCCGGATTGGTACTACCGCCTTACCTATTCATGTCGCCATAACATCATGACGTGTTCCGGTTCGGAGGATAAGATAGCCGGTAAACTTACTTTTGCTCGAGGCCTAACATCCCGGCCTCAGGTTGGCAGCGCAACATTACAGCCTTTGGTGTCTCTAGGTGACGTGAATTTCTTACCATCTGGAAATTCGTGTGCTTGTTTGCCTTCTATTATCATAAAAAAAGATAGGTTATAGTAAAACTTTAGTTATAGAAAGGAAGATATGTCCCTAATAGCCATTAAAGATGGTGATTCAGTTTGAATTTAGGATGATAAACCTATTTCTTCAGTAAGCTACTCAATTTTGCGAAAAATACAATAGTGATGAGTACTAAGGTTATTGTGACTGGCATGGATAAAGTGGTGTATCACCTCGGAAAATGGCTACCATACTCTAACAACCAAGTAAAAAGCGAGTATCTTCTCGCCCGTAAAACTCAAACTCAAATTATAAACTTAAATTATATTTATTTTGTAGGCAAGGCATCTTACTCTTAAAACATGTCAATGTTACTTACCTAAATAAAGTTGTCCGTATTGAAATAATATGTTAGTAATAACAGATTATTACTAACATAGTGAATAGCTAGTACCCATAGTAACCTAGATACTACATATAATAAAATTATAACCATACAGTGGGTACATAAAAATAAAGCTACCGACTTTATATTTATGTACCTAATCCATAAAGTAACATCTATAAACGTTTTGTTGATTTTGTTTCCCCAAAAATTAGGGAGAAATATGTAAATTACCGATGTATGACAATTAATTGTATGTTTTTAATCATATTTGCATAGGTAAGAAAAGCGCTCTGTGGTCTAGCGGTCCGGGTGTTGGACTTGACTTCATGAGGTCCCGGGTTCGAATCCCGGGTCGGCCAACAAAAAGAAAATTGGATTTTTCCAATTTTCTAAAAAAAAAAATGTTGGTCGGGATTGGAAATGTGCCCGGTTGGCGATGGGCTTGCCACCTATCACATTGTGGGACTTAGTATCTTCGGCTAGTCGTGGGTGCCTTGGTTGTACCTCTGCCTACCTCTTCGGGGAAATGGGCGTGAAGATACTTTAAGAAAATCATGATATCACCACAAAGGCAGGTAGAAGAACACCAACGCACACAGGAAAGTATTTATATAATATCTTCGGCAAAGTTATCGCCAACCGGGAACATATGAAACCAGCTAATCATTATAATAATTTAATTATAAAATATCTACTTTCATTTCGTTCCGTTCGCCCTTGAGTACTTCTCACTGTCAAGTTCTTCTACCATCTGTAATAAAATAAATTTACCAACAAATACAAGACTATTAACAATGATTAAAAACACACTATTTGAAGTAAGACCTTATATACAAACTGTAATTTATAAAAACATATCTTCATGGCCGTATTCGTAAAGACGTTGGAAGAGATACAACCATTCCACGAATACGAATAGCCGAAGAAACTAAATTGCGAAATAAATATATTGTCTGGCTCACCTATCGCCAATTGGGCACTTATCCAATCCCGACAAACGTTGTTTTGTTAGAAAATTGTAAAAACAAATTATCTTTTTTCACTCGACCTGGTAATTAACCTCGGGACCTCATAAAAAAAGTTCAAAACATGTCCGCTAAACCACAAAGTCGACAACAAATTATGGCAAAACTATGAATTTAATATATTTCTGGTAACCTAATTTAAACTGTAATATACTTTTTGTAATGTTGATTGTTCACATTAAATATTTTTTAATTAGCTCTTTTAATTTTTATTTATCTGTAGTGTTACTCTTGAATCTCGATTTCATGTCAATTTGTTAAAAAACAATTTTGAAAACGTTTTTTCAATAAAGTATGAAAAATCATATGTATTTAATTAATTCTTTTTTAATGTTTTCTATAAAGTACAAGGAAGGTTGTTAAAAGAAAAGTTGCGACAAAATCGAAAAACTACAATATATTGTTGCTATTTCGTTTTCTTGAATGCAATACGCGAATTACTAAAATAAAATTTAGTTAAAAAAAATTTTTAGCGAATCACATTTAGTTAAAATAAACAATTAATGGTTCTATAGGTTTTAATGGTTTTTTTTAATAATTAGCTAGTATTGTGTTCAAGAGCATAAAATGACAGGAATCCTATCCCAATTCCAAATTAAATAAAATCGAGATTCAAGAGTAACCCTACTGATGTAATGAAATTAGAACATTTTTTTTTGAATTTTTTTGAAATGATCATGGTGTTATGATTATATGCTGGTTACCCAACCGCACGTGGGTAACGTTCTCACCATTCAGGCTGGACAGGGCCAACTCAATGATTTGTGCAAATTACACGTCTCGCCGACCTGCCTTAGAACTCAGTAACGTATGTAAATTATGCCACTCCAACATGATGTATGTGAAACGGTTTGGTTTTGAAATAATTGATTTGGTTTGAAATATGAATAAATCATTCAAGATTTGGACCAATTTATCTTTGAGTCGATTCCGAGCATGGAAAAGTGAAGTAACGTTGATTTGGTTTCAAATATGAGTCAAGTATTCTCGATTAGCCATTTTTTGAAATTTTGAACTTTTGAACGAAATTTTCATCTTCAAAAAGAGTCGATTTTCAACCTAAAAAGTGAAGATGCTTTGATTTAGTTTGAAATTTTAATAGGTTATTCTCGATTAGCTGTTTTCTGAAGTTTTGAATGAATTTGCTATTTTTTAATTGAGTCCATTCTTAGTATGAAGAATTAAAGATAATTTGATTTGGTTTCAAATATGAATAAATTATTCATGAATACCCATTTTTTGAAGTTTTGAATTTCTGGACAGAATTGCTATCTTCAAATCCACTTGATTTCTAGTCTGGAAAAGTGGAGATACTTTCAGTTGGTTTCAAATGTGAATAAATTATTATCTGTTTAAGTTTTAACTTTTATACCAATATAATCTATCTTTAAGCTGAGTCTCTAGTCTGAAAATCTCTGAAAAGAAACCTTGCCAATAATTCTTTGAGTACAATTAAAGACAACGGACCTGCAATAAAAACAAACTTAGTTCCCTTTAATGAGTTGAATATTATTTTCATTTTGATACCGAATCTTTTAATAATAAAATTGTCTGTAGTTAGGTACTTGCTGTATTTGAATTACGGTGTAGCTTAAATTTTTCAATTTTAAGATAGTAAAAACTGTTGTTGAATTTAGAAAAAGTATCTTCACGCCTATATCCCCGAAGAGGTAGGCAGAGGCACAATCAAGGCACCCACGACTAGCCGAAGACACTAAGTCCCACAATGTGATAGGTGACAAGCCTATCGCCAACCGGGCACATTTCCAATCCCGACCAACATTTTTTTTTATTAGAAAATTGGAAAAATCCAATTTTCTTTTTGTTGGCCGACCCGGGATTCGAACCCGGGATCTCAGGCAGTCAAGTCCAACACTCGGACCGCTAGACCACAGAGGCGATTGAATTTAGAACAGTATTTATATGGTACAAAACAGTTAATAAGTGAAATATTTTTGTCTATTAGAAAGAATTTTATTAATTAATATTGAAAGAACTAACTCCAGTGCATTCTAATACTAAGACACTTCAGATAATTTATGACGGTAGCTGTAAATAATGATTGTCACTTAGTTAAACTTGTTGCGATTGTACAAGTAATATTTTTTTAAACAACTCCAATAAAAGCAGGAGGTTCTCAATTTGACTTCTACTATAGTCTTCTCCATCAATTGGTAACCGATTGTTATTGTTTCTATTTTGAAAAGATAGATTTTTAACATATCTTAACGACCCCATCAGGATAAATGAAAAATGTATGCATTATTTAGTGTAACTCAAAAACTACTAGTGGGATATTGAAAAAAATTATATGAAATCATTTTAAATTTCGCTATCTTTCGAAAATAAATTATCAAATCGCGACCTGTAAGGTTACTTTTGAATCTCGATATCATGCGAATTCAAAATTAGAATCGTATATGTCATTTTAGGTACTTTTGAACTAATATTTAAAGTTTACCATTAACTAAACCTTAATAATTCGCTAGCACTGTGATCAAGAGTATCTAAAATGACATACTCGGTTCCAATTTTGAACATTGCGTGAATCGAGGTTCAAGAGTAGCCCGCTGGTACTAAATGAAATAGTTGGAGCCAATTTTAGTACTTTTATTGCGCTTAATTATCCAAGTTGGAATTATTTCAATTTAGTTTTGATTTATTTTTGTTTTGTTAAGCAAATAGATGAAATTAGGTTATATCTTGTTCAAACATTCACTTGGTATCCAAAGAAATGAAATTTATTTATTTGCTAAATATGTGTGTTTAAAAATTGTTACAGAATACTTATTCGTACCAACATAATATTCTAACACATTGTGGCGTGCAAATGTCGAACTTAAATAAATATATCGTAGTTTTTATTTTTATTATTTATTACGTATAAATTCGTTAAAATATATTTACGACTAGGCTAGCACTTATTAATTTAAGCAAAAATTATAACGTTCGAGTTTTACCCTATCTGTCATACACTACCACCGTTTCCAAACCTAGCCAGTAAGGAGAAGAAACTAGTAAGGAAAAAAACAAACTCCTAGGCAACCAAGAAATAGTTGGAAATCGTTTTTTGCAGTTTCACTGCGCTTATTAATTGCTGTTATCGCTTAGCACAATGTAATAGGACAAAACAACACCAGAATATATAAAATGTCAGCAAATTGCTACTGACAATCAACATCACAAGTTGATCAGACAAAAAACAGGAAATGAAAACAGTAAAGTGCTAAGTAAACGAATTCACATTTAAAAGTATTGGACGTGTGGGCGGCGCTCGGACAGACGCCAGTATACTGCAATTATGGAGGTCTTTCCTATCATTATGTTGGGAGCAACCATCGCTACTTATTATCAGTTATTCAAAATTATATCTCGAATAATTCCGGCCAATTAAGTCTTTTGTAAGAGAATTCTTAATTGCACGGTGCAAGCAATAAAGGATTTCATTTTAATTGGAATGTTGGCAGATACCTACTTATTTATTGTTGCGTTTTCGTTATGTGTGATAGCTTCGAATTTGTCTTGGCTAATTGTTTTTTTTTCTAGATTAAAGACAAGATTTTTACATGAACATTAGCTTTTGAATCAGCTTTAATAGGTGTAGGTGTATGCCAACGTAACGGCAATGGTTCGGCCTCGAGCAAAAGTAAGTTTACCAGCTACCTTACCCTCCCAACTGGAACATGTCACTAATCTTATGGCGACAGGAATAGGTAAGGCGGTACCAATCCGAGCTAGTCGCTGCGAAACTCTACAACTTAGTATGATGTCACGGTGACAGTAAGCATATGCTCGCCTTTTATGAGTTGCCTGGCAGGAAGGCAGATGCTCTGTTCTGCAAAGGAGCCCCCGGGATTGCTATTAAATGTTGATCCAGAGTAAAAGATATTTATTACTACATAAGATTTGATAAAATCGTACAGTGGTTTTTGAGGGAAAAGTGCACAAACTGACAAAAATTAGGTGACCCTCTAAATCACATGTTACAATTATTCTGTATGCAATAAATAGCTACCACTGTTTTTTTTATTATACAGACTACACTGTTACTTTTATTATATAGAAGTATATTTATATTATATCGCCTCTGTGGTCTAGCGGTCCGTGTGTTGGACTTGATTGCATAAGGTCCCGGGTTCGAATCCCGGGTCGGCCAACAAAAAGAAAATTGGATTTTTCCAATTTTCTAATAAAAAAATGTTGGTCGGGATTGGAAATGTGCCCGGTTGGCGATAGGCTTGCCACCTATCACATTGTTACTGGACTTAGTATCTTCGGCTAGTCGCGGGTGCCTTGGTTGTAACTCTGACTACGTCGTCGGGGATATGGGCGTGAAGATACTTTTTTTTTATATTATATATTACACATAAGTACTATACTTATGAATTATTAAACATAATTCATAGTTTATTTATTGTTGGAATATAATAACTAGTTGGTATTCTGCTTAAAATTATTAAAAGAAACAAATAAACTAATTGCCATTTAAATAAAAAATATTCCTATAGTAAATTTAATACAATTAAAATGAATATCTTAGATTTATGTATTAATCTTATTTTATATTACTAATATTATTTAAATGATAGTATAAAGTTTGTATAAATGTACACATACGTGGATAATGAACATGCATTAATTATACACGTAAAATGTATGACATTATTATTTATACAATTATAATTATTTAGTATTTATTTAAATTATTATTTTTCACTACCTATATATTTCGTAACGTTTATTGAAACACCTAAGTGCCCGGTTGGCAATTAAAGCCATTAAAAAATATCTTCGGCTATTTATAGATGCAATGGCTTTGTCTCTTTCTACTTCTTCAGGGATACGACGTAAATAAATTTAGTATCCTGTTTTTAAATGTTCACTTGTTTTGTATTCTACTTATATATTAAACTAACTGTTGCTTGCGACTTTACCGACGTTTTTAAAGGAACCCGGTGTGCGATCAGGATTAAAAGTAGCCTATATGTCAATCCAGGTCACAATCTATATGTGTTCCAAATTTCAAACAAAACCGTTTAGCCATTTGAGCGTCAAAGAGTAACAAACTCCCACACATACATATAAACAAACTTTTGCATTTATAATATTAGTACTTAGGATTAATAAAATGTGTGTGTAATTATACAAAACAGTTTCTGAGAGTTTGCATTATCTGGAACATGCATTTATGTAAAACGAATTAATTTATTTCATTTACATTAGTATAAAACTAATGTAATATCGCCTTCGTAGTCTAGCGGTCTAGGTGTTGGACTTGACTTTATGAGGTACTAGGTTCGCTTCCCAGGTTGGGTGACATAAAGAAAATGTGGTTTTTCTAATTTTGTTATAAAAAAATGTTGCTTGGGATTGGATATGTATCAGGTTAGCGAGAGGCTGCAACCTATCACATTGTGAGACTTAGTGTCTTAGGCTAGTCGTGGGTGCTCTCGTTTTGCCTTTGCCTACCCTCTTCGGGGATATGGGCGTGAAGATACCAACTTTTTAAAAATATCATATACTTGATTCAGACTAATGAGCAATTCGATCGAGATTGACCACGCAGATTATGCAAATCCATTTAAATATGCAAATCTCAAACATTATATGCATAGAAAAGACCTCCCAGACGGAGTGTCTGCAGGGTTTTTTTGCTGGCTTGGTATGAGGTTACAATTATAAATTGCAACGTTCAGAAAACCATACATTTTCCGTTAAAAAGAGCAGCTGATTATTTTTTAGACCTTTTTTCTTAAAAAAAACCGTCATACTGAGCTATTTGGTGGAAAATAGTCACCACTGCTCATGGACATCTGGAACACGATAAGGTAGATGCCGAATTACTTCCTAATAAATCCATCATGTAAGCGTTGTGGAATGGAAATAAAAGGAGTTGTTTGTTAATTTTATTTATGACATATAAAACTGGCCATGTTTCAATTGAACGACCTCGTTGGTCGAGTGGCTAGCGAACACGCCTAACTTACATCGACCAACCGCGAGCCTCGGGTTCGATTCTCGACGGGGCAGGCATTTGTGTGATGAACATTTAGATGTCTGCATTTCCGGGTCTGGGTGTTTATTAAATTTATTCTGATATATATTTAAGTATTTCTATGTATTAGAATCGATGACTAACACCCATAACACAACCATATAATTTGCTTACTTTGGAGTTAGATTCAATTTGTGTAACTTGTTCTGGGATATTTATTATTTATTATTTATTTATTATTCAATTTAGCTCAGACTAGCTTCGTTACTTATACTCGTGTCATTTGCTAGTACTCAATATACAAAGTAGTTAGGTTTATTTATTAAACTTTTTGTCATAAAACTTGTCGCCTCTATGGTCCTGCGGTTCAGTAGCTGGACTTGACTGCACGAGGTCCATGTTTCGAATCCTGGGTTGGGCAACATAAAGGAAATTGGGTTTTTCCAGTTTTCTAATATCAAAAAAAGATGTTTCTCGAGATTGGATATGTGCCCGATTGGCGATGGGCTTGCCACCTATCACATTATGGGACTTAGTGTCTTCGGCTAGTTGTGGGTGCCCTGGTTGAACCTCTGCCTACCCTTTGAGGGATATGGGCGTGAAGATACTTTTTTTCACAAAACTTAGTTTAATACCATGGTTTATAATTTACTTATAACTTGCGTTTTGATTTTACAAAATGATTAATTGCGTTTTTGTTATATAAGTTATTGTTATTAATTGACATCAATTAAGAAGGAATACAGGAAATAATAAGACTTAGAAAGAGTAAATTATGTAAAAAGGCCATTTGAAATACACCTCAGATGCGTCTTAAACTGGAATAAAATAAAAATACTTCATTGCATAATGAGGCATACATATGTTCGCGGACTTCCCACGAGCTGCTTTATTACCTCATTAGCTTGAAGCATGTCTTCATAAAGTGTCGCCGGCCGCGGGACATCGTTCATTACAACCCTAATGGCTTTAATAAAATCCTATATTTATCTTTACCACTAAAGTATTAAATGTAAGTTATCACGTGTTTATCATTCATTGCTTGTTTCCTATTACCCAATGTTAAAACTCATGAACATTACCATCAGTGTACGAGTAACAATATAAGATTATCCCAGGCATTATAAGGTTTGGTAAGTAGATGTTTACCAAAGAGCCTACAGGCGTAAGGCCAGGTTGCAGGAAGGCGTGTGCGTTAACAGGTGGCTCCCTTAGGGTACGCTTCTGAGACCACATTTCTTCTGATTATATGTAACTGTTGATTTTACAACTTGAAATGTCCTCGGGCGTTCCATCAATATTCATAAGGCTTTCGGTTATAATAATCTGTGATTTAATTTAAAATAAGTGTTTTGGCATTTATATAAAGACGTAAATTTTGTTTTAAATAGTAAAATTATGTTTTAATAAGTAACTCATTTTAACGTACTTATTACATTTGATGTTAAATATATGAACTCTAGATGACTTCATTGTTACAATAAAGACAACAATGTCACCTTTAATATTATTTATGTGAATGAAATTACATAATATTCATGATCTAATAGGTTATCTTTACAAAAACACGGTCGTTGCTATTGAAAACGTTGAGATGTAGAAACAAATGTAAAATACGTTTTGAGCTGTTCTAAACAAATGTTATTTCAGTTATAGAACGCTAGGGGTTAATCTAAAAACTGGTATTTATTATCACAATATTTTTTGACGCATTAATAAATCGTTCGTATTTTCGCCTACAGAAAAGAGGCGTTATTAACTCAAATACAAGTCAAATCATTATATAACGTAACCCATGTTGGGACAAACAGTATAGTTACCGTATTCTGAAAAAGGATGGGTTTATAATATGGTCAAATTCCATTTTTTACTTATGTTCATTAAGTTCTCTGTCATTTCTAACTTACTAAAAATATAAAATAATTATTTTTTATTTGAAGAACGTGCTCTCGAAGTAAATCCCGTTACTACCAAGTGTGGATCTGATGACGAAATCTGAGGGAAATCAAAGGAAATACTCAATTTTTGTGTTCTTAAATGATATAATTATTAAAATCTAAGTCTGCTGTTTATAACAAATTATTTATAACGAGCTGTTTCCCGAGACACACGTTGAAATTAGTTTCCGTGGTTAGTTTTGGAAACGAAAGGTTTCGTTGCAGTGAAAGCTATCCTAAATTTTGACTGGAGTTATAGGACACAAGGTCACTACTACACAAAATTTAGTAAAATTCAGTTCACTAGTTTGTGAGTGCAGAGACAATACAAATCAATAAAAAATCTAAAAACAATAACTTACCTATTTAGTTATACTAAAGTTTAATTATTTATAGCTTTTTTTACTCTATACGACACATAAATTTTATCAACATCATACTAGTCGTTTTTGAGTTACACTTAATAATGCATGATTTTTTTACTTGTAATGTAAATTCTTATACAACATTAAGTATAACTCAAAAACAATTAGTCTAATCATGATAAAACTAATATCACCTCACCTCAAAACCACGACCTTTTGTTTTAAAAAAGAATTATTGAAATAACTTGACTACTGGCAGACTAATCGCGTAACAAACCTACAAAAAAAAATTTTTTTGAAAGTGGTTAATAAAATAATAGGTAGTACAAAATGGAGATTTTCACTCTATATCAACTTACATTTCAAAACTTTCACTGGTATGCAAATATCCCATAAGTCCAGGATATGAACTGGTACCGTCACATGTTTCAACGAGTTGCGCCAACTAATAACCATGTGCCAGAATATGACGGATGCATGTTGCCGCCGCGGGCACTGTCCAAAGCTCACGACCGTTGTTTATCGCCCGATTATACCATTTTAGTTCCTATGATGCAATTGACAAATTGTCATTTGCGTAAAACGTATCGTGATGTATTTCTTGCGTAAAGTAAAACGTGTATTTCAAATTGTTATCCTTATACAGATATTCAATCAGTTTAAATTACAGTTACATAGAAATGTGATAAATCGCCTCTGTGGTCTAGCGGTTAAGCTATGACTTGACTGCATGAGGTCCCGGGTTCGAATCCCGGGTCGAGCAACAAAAAGAAAACTTGTTTTTTTACAGTTTTCTAATAAAAAGAATGTTGCTCGGGAGTGGATCTGTGCCCGGTTGGCGATAGGCTTGCCACCTATCACATTGTGGGACTTAATGTCTTTAGCTAGCGTGGTGGTGCCCTGGTTGTGCCTCTGTCTATCTCTTATGGGCGTGAAGATACTGTTTTTATAAAAAAATAGTACGGATTTTCATAAAAAGATAGCACATATTTCTAGCTACTATTCGTTAAACTAAGTATCTTTACATCCGTATTTACAAGGAGATAGTTGGAGCTAAAATTAGGGCACCTACCGCAAACCGGGTACTTATCCCAAGCAACGTTGTATTTATTAGAAAAATAAAAAAATACTGAAAAAAGCGATTTTAATAATTTTTGCCACCTTTTGTTTCGATATTCGAATGATGTACTGGACGTCCTTCTTAAAGTACAATTATAATATAATAAGGATACGAAATAATGCAAATACCGATTTTGTGTTCAATTATTCCCTTATAAACAAAAAAATCCATCATCCATGGAATTCCATCTTTACCGTAAATATACCACAGTAGTTTACGGTATATAGTGATACATTTAATATTAAAATTGTATTTAGTTAATCTTGTAAAAATATATGTTTTAGCCACAATGCTAGCAGAACCGACAACGGGAAGAAAGGTTCTCGAGTTGCGGGCTCGCACCAGAAGACGTAGTGTTGGACGACCTCCCACCCGGTGGACTGATGATCTGGTCAAAGTCGAAGGGAGTCTCTGGATACAAGCGGCTGGTGACCGTGACTTGTGACGATCTTTGGGGGAGGCGTGGACCAGCAGTGGAAATCCTCAGGCTGATGATGATGACGATGAATAAACATATTGAAAATGATTAAACAATTATTTTATATAAATATAATACATTTTCATACCCCAATGTGACAAAATATATTGGAAAGCTTAAATATTTTTGTAACATAATTTTAATTCACATATTTGGCTAATAAATATTTTTTATTTCATTTTATTCTTGGTGGCAACTGACCGCCTCGGAAGTACGCTTTCAAATAAAAAAAGGGTTGCACTCCGGGAGTACCGGCAGAAGTGAAAACTTGAATATTAATGTTGTGTATTTTTGAAATTTTGGAATGGTTAGGGAATAATTTTGCACGAATTGTTTTAATTATCAATATGAAAGTACTGTCATTTATGTGGATGAATACAATATTCATTTATTGCGTTATCGCTATCAAACATGACAACACGAACATTCCCGCAAGCGCCCTGCGCCGTTTTACTCGCACAAGCGCCCAGCGCCGTCTTACGAATATTTGTCTTACGAATTAGGTCACGCATCTTGACGCGAGTTTAAAAGTTTTTACCCATTCCAAAAAATTGCGCAACGTCACTAAAGAAGTTTTAACTTCAATAAAAAAAAAAACATTGTCACTATTAAAATTAAACCAAATTTCGTCCAACTGATGTTAGTCCGTTCAAATAAACAAATTATTCGTCTATAATATAGCTCTAGTTGTAAATTAATTGCAGAATATTTTAACGAGACGGCAATTGGTCTGTGTGTAATAATTTAAATAGATGATATATTGGTATTGCATTGTTGGCGCAGACCGCAACTAGCGCAAGCGCCCTGCGCTGGTAACGAATTTCCGATCAGGTCACGTGTCCTGACGCGAGTTTAGAAGTTTTTACCATTCCAAAAAAAAGCGCGTGACGCCGCTAAAAAAGTTTTCACTTCAAAAAATCCATTCAAAAATAATAAAGAAATCGATATGCATAAAAATTGGGAGGCAAACGTATAACGTCCCTATTGTTTAAAAGTCGGTTAAAAAACAAAACTCTCTCATTCGAATAATAAAATAGGTGGATTTCTAAGTCAAAATGTCAAACAATTTGAAATTGGATAGCGTTTAGGAATTGGATATTAATAACAAAGAAATATTCATCTTCATTTATGTCACGACACAATATCCGATTGGAATCGTCATATTGGATCTACAATAAATAAACGCATTTCCAAACGACATATCGTCGATATCAGCGCCCAGCATGGTAGAAGATTTAAGGTCATATTTGACCTGCACCCACGCATGTCGCCGGCTAGAGGTGAAATTCTCATTATGTAATACTTATTAACCAAATACTTGAGGTAATACGAAGTCCTATAGATTATGTTTATTTATATGTTATAAAGGCTATATTTTGACCTGTTGACATATTTTCGTACCAACGATTGGATATGTTTCGTTGTAAATGTATACTTTGGGTTATTCTGCTTAAATAATAATATGAGGATACTATTGGTGTTTCGACCTTGGTAAATGAAGTTTTTCCTATGGATTTGAGCCTGCATAAAGAGTCATCAAACTAGAATTAGAAGTTTTCACTGGCCGCACTTGGTGCGAATCCATTATGAACATAGTATACTATTTACGTGTTCAGTATTAGCTGACTGCCCATTAAATATCAGGCAGCTCGTATAAGGTGAGCACAGATTTATTGATATTGATTAATTTAAAAAAATATATGGCTTGCCTCAAAGTAAGCAAATTATATGTTTGTGTTATTGGTGTAAACAAACGATACTAAGACATGGAAATTATTAATTAATACTGGAATCTATATATTAATACGTGAAGCAAAAACTTTGAATCCCTTTTTACGAAAATTGCGGTGACGGATGTGTATGAAATTTAGCACACTTATAGTTTATGTGCAGGAGAAGTGCAGAACGCTAATATTTTTAATGATAATATTTACAAAGTGCATTAATTCAAATAATTCAAAAACATATTTGAAATGTTAATAAGACAAAGTGTGCCCGTGTAAGAAATCCAACCTGAGCCTCGCAGTTGGTTGGTATTGGTTTAGGCTAACGTGGTGCCCCCCCAAGGGTCCGAGCCTTGTCGTGGCGGGGGGGCTGAGTAACTGGGGTCGAGCCGGGGCCCCGCTGAAACTTATTCGGACCAGGGAGGGCGCTCCTCAGTACCCCTCTCTGTCCAAGAGGGGACACGAGGAGCGCACACAGGGTGGTGGGCCATTTGGCCTGCGCGGGATGGCGGCTTTCCATCTAGCCCGCCCGGTCAATATGTGGTTGCGGCAGGTAGGGTACCTATCGCCATTGGAACCCCGAAGTGGCGCACATTGTGTCTCCGTACACCACTTCCGACGAATTGCAGCCCTGTTAATTAGTGTTGCCAGAAGAGGATCGGCAGATCCAGCGCCGCCGGGTCAGCGGATGTGTGCGAAAGTGTTCCCGCAGCCCCGGTACCTGGCGAATAGATGGACACTATGGGGCTTTAGTTGGTAAGAGTCCGACATAACCCGTCGCTTCCCCCGAAAGTGGCGGGTATCCATGAAGATTTCACCACGAAAAAAAAGGCTAACGTGGTGCCATTTGGTTAAGATTTTTTTTATATGATATTGGAAGGCAAACAAGCATACGGATTTCCTGATGTTAAGAAATTCACGCCGCCTAGAGACACCAAAGGCGGTAATGGTGCGGTGCCAACCTGAGGCCAGGATGTTAGGTCTCGAGTAAAAGGAAGTTTACCGGCTACCTTACCCTCCGAACCGGAACACGTCATGACGTTATGGCGGCAGCAATTATAGGTAAGGCGGTCGTAAAAATCCGGACGAGTCGCTGCTAAACTCTACCACCTAGTCAGATGTCTTTTTTTTGAATGACTAATTTGTTGCTAATTTCACGATTTTTTACAACTTCACCGAACTTTCTGGGCCGAGCAGAGTGCTCAGCCCGAACCGTCAGATGTCACGGTGCTAGTGACGGTACGCCTGTACTCGCCATATTTACGTGCTGCCTGGCAGGAAGGCAGATGGTCTATTATGCAAAGGAGCTCGGACCAACACGGGTTAGTGAGTATTTCGGCACTATCATCCGCCGGTGAGTTCTTCACTTGTGTATAGGCTCTTATGTTATCAAAAAAACTAAATCTATCCCCACGACCCACGATGTAGTTAACCTGTTAATGCCCAGACCAAAATCTATTATTTTTGTTTAGTTTTGATTGCAATGAAAATAAATTTAGTACAGAACGCTGCGGCTAAAGTCTTTGCGAGTTTTGGACGTATGTTCTTGATTTTGTATTTCATATTGAACCCTTGTAATCTAAAGTGATGAAAGATATAATAAGGGCCTGTCAGAGAATAAACATGGCGTCTAGTACTTACCTAATAATGCCTACAAATAACATCTTCACAGTTATGACATTGAAGGCAACAATTCTATAATATAAATAAACAATCTGTCCGCTCGAGTATTTATCTTTTTGTCCACATTAAGTTTAGTAACTGGACATTTCAATTCTGATTTCTATTTATATAAAATCATAAAAGAGTTAGTCTGTTCATTAAAGTTTTTAACAGTATTTAGGAGAGAAGAGAGAGGCGGATATATTACATTCGATTTAACTAAATGCAAACTTTTAAATAAAACTGAATTCAAACTGTGTGCGCGTGTGTGTCTGTAAGTGTGTGTGTGAGTGTGAGTGTGTGTGTACAGATTAAATGTCACACAGATGTGGGATCGTAGTTCTTCACCAATAATACTGTAAAACTCATGTAAATTTGTCTTTCATTCAAAATGAAACAACAATCTTTGGGTCCATTAAATACATGTTATTATTATACACTTCATAATACTAATCTCTGTGGTCTAGCGGTTCAGTTGTTGGACTTGACTGCATGAGGTCCCGGGTTCGAATCCCGGGTCGGGCAACAAAAATAAAATTGGGTTTTTCCCCAGGATATGTATGTGCCCGGTTGGCGATAGGCTTGCCACCTATCACATTGTGGGACTTAGTATCTTCGGCTAGTCGTGGGTGCCCTTGTTGTGCCTCTGCCTAGCTCTTCGGGAATATGGGCGTGAAGATACTTTTTTTTTCATAATACTAATACATAATAATGATTTTTTAACCTTACTTGTGTCATAATGGCAAGATAAAGTCATCATCATCATTCATTGTCATTATCAATCTAACCGCACCAGTGGTTTTGTTGAAAAATACCTACCAGAAGGCCCTACTTTAAAACAGAGGCAACTTAAAAAAACTTACCACCAAAGAGTTATAATAATTATATATAAATGAATAATGGGGCATGAAAGTTTGTCAAATGTTTCCATTCTGACGAAGTCTTAAGTAAACAGATAGTATACTAATATCCGACCATATTACATTACTAGAATAGAATAACTCTTTATTGTGCACCAAATATATAAAAAATAACTAAAAATAAAACTAAGTGATATACAAAAGCGGCCCTATCGCCAAAACAACGATCTCTTCCAGGCAACTCTATGTAATCGAGGTATCAAAGAAATTTTACACGATGGTAATACACGAAAAATATAATGCAGAAAATATAAAATTGAAAGAAAATTATTTAAAACAACAAAGAAAATGACGTTTAAACATATTCTGTATATACATATCTCAAGAACGGCTAAATTGTTTTTTTTTATGATATTGGAAGGCAAACAAGCAGACGGATTTCCTGATGTTAAGAAATTCACGCAGCCTAGAGATACCAAAGGTGGTAATGGTGCGTTGCCAACCTGAGGGCGGGATGTTAGGCCTCGAGCAAAAGCAAGTTTACCGGCTACCTTACCCTCCGAACCGGAACACGTCATGACGTTATGGCGGCAGGAATAGGTAAGGCGGTGGTACCAATCCGGGCGAGTCGCTGCTAAACTCTACCACCTAGTCAGATGTCACGGTGCTAGTGACGGTGAGCCTATGCTCGCCTTTTACGAGCTGTCTGGCAAAGAAGGCAGATGGTCTATTCTACGAAGGAGCCCGGACCAATACGGTATATTATATATTGTGTATATAAGATATTTGAAAATAAAGGTGAAATGTTTTTCGGCTCGTGATATAGCGAAAATTTATTCTATGATCTGACATTTAAGGTCTAATATCATTAAAGGTCATTTGACTGAAAATTGACGATGAGGTATATAATGCGGTACATTTTATCCCGTTTAACATCGAGAAAACTAGGAAAAGCAACATTTTATTTTTTCCCACACAAACTGAACGGGTGGAACGCAGTTCACCGAACCATTACTTTTTAAATATATATTAAATATATTTGAAGCTTTCCAGATTTCTACAGAGGGCAAATTCCAAAGATTTACTTATAGAAGAAATACTGCTACTTATATAGGATACTGTAGTACACGTGAATAAAGTTTTTCTGGTTCTGAATCTAAAGAGTATAGTAAAAAAGTCAGGAATCTGCGATACTTACTGTCTGTTGTCAACGTCAGCCATAAGACTTAAATAGTAGGTATGGCAGTTAGGCTCTACCCCCCGCGTGGTCCAGTAGTCCGTCACGGTCGACTATCAGAAGGCGGCCATTGTCGACGAATCGAATTACCTCGTAAAAACCGAACAAATTCAATTATGGCGGCAAAAAACGACGATCAGACTGCCGACTCACCGCTGACTGCCGTCCAGTGGATAATCAAACTACACGATGGAATGCTTGGATCTTTTTATAAACAAGCAGACGGAAAACATGGTATAGTATAGTCGCCTTTGTGGTCTATCAGTCCAGCGGCGTACTTGGCTTCTTGAATCGAACCCGGGATGGGTTCGATTCCCGGGTTGGATAACAAAAAAAATGTGGTTTTTCACATTTTCTTATAAAAAAAACATGCTGCTCGGGATTGGATATGTGGCCGGTTGGCGATAGTCTTGCCACCTATCGCATTGAAGGTCTTTGGCTAGTCGTGGGTGCCTTTGTTGTGCCTGTGCCTTCATGGATATGGCCGTTAAAGCTCGGTGAAGTTGGCAAAACCGCGAAGTTAGCAACAAGTTAGTCATTAAAAAAAAGTATATGGGCGTGACGATACTTTTTTCAAGCAGAAGAAAATCCAGGATATGTGTTACCACTTTAAAAAATGTTGATGGCTCCGTAGTAAATCCAATGATTTTCTGCCAAGTGACAGGTTATTTGTCTTCTGATAACTTACCCTGATTAATATGTTTTGCTCAGTCTTACTGCCATCCCATTAGTATTGAAGTAATGTACCCTCCCAATGGGGGTACCAATTTGGGTGAGTTGCTGCGAAACTCTACCACCCAGTACATAGTACACCTAATACATAGATACTGTCAGTGGGTCACCGGAACATCTGTCATGTTTCGATCCGCAGGGTAGGGTAGCCGGTAGACTTGCACCATAGGCTAATATCTTCGCCGCAGGGATGCACCTGTAACATCTTTGATGTCTATAGACTACGGTTTTCTCTTACCGTCAGAAGTCGCGTGTGCTTGTTTACATAAAACAAATTTACATCCATATTTTCTCTTGACTCTCCCAACACTCGAGCCATTATAAATGGTCCATATTACGTAGATCTTGATCACAGCAGTACTTAGATATATTTTATACAGAAAAGCAATAAATAATTTATCATTTGATTATCGAGATAAAGGTTTGTGTTAACTCTAACGAAAAACACATACCAGTTTCTATTCTTTTTATCGTCGGTGCTTGGTGGAATTCCATTCTAGACACAATTTATTAATTTCATGTGTACTTTTCCCACTACATTTTTTACTATTTTATTTTAGGACAACGGTTTTTAAGCATTATCAAGGCTGTAACAACCGGTTGGCTAAAATAAAATAATAAAAATATGGTGTGGAAAGTACAACTAAATAATTGTATCTGGAATACAATTCCATATTTTTCTTGATATAGTTTATAAGTGTTTTACACAATACGTTTTTTATTGTTAAAGCTAAGCCAACTGGTTTCACAATTTAAGCATCATCAGGGCTATAAGAACCGGTTGGCTTAAATTAAATCTTAAGAAATATATTGTGTAAAGTAGGTACAATTAACTAATTGTGTCTAGAATTAAATTTCATATTTTATTTGTACATTCCACAATGCATTTTTTATTATTTTAGTTTAGCTAACCGGTTCAGCTACTTAAGCATTATCAGGGCTATAACGACCGATTGGCTAAAATAAAGTTTTCAAAAATATATTTTGGCAAGTACAATTAATAAATTGTGTCTAGAATGGAATTCTACATTTTTTTGGATGTAGTCTACGTAATTTCATATCTATTTTCCACATTATATTTGTATTGTTATAGTTTAGATAACCGGTTTCGCTATTTAAGCATTATCAAGCTATAACAACCGGTTGGCTATAATGTTATAATAAAAGCGGAAAGTACAAGTGCAATTAACGAATTGTGTCTAAAAAAACACAGACTAAAATTAAATTTTAAGTAGTCGAGATTTAGGTAGCCTTAGTTTTTCGAAACGTTATTTGATTGCGCTTAATTCAAATTAGTTTATTTTTATTCAAGTTTATGCTAACGGAATAACCATTATTATCTACTCTTCGTTTTGTAACGACAAAAGATCTACTGGCTGCGCTACAACAAAACCATTAAATTATATTATTAAGAGTATTATAAAGTAAGCAAAGTAAGTAATTATCTTACCTTTTGAACCAATTGCAAATAATTGTACAAATAAAAATGTCTGTAAGGCTCCACAAACGGCCACAAATCATAGGCTGCGTCGGCAGCCGGTGCGCAACCTGTGGTTATAATATGAGGTTTACAGCTTTAACTCGGTAACTCGAAACGAAGTCTCTGCTCGATAGACATTTATATGAAACATAAAAATGTAAAAGAATTGCATAACTGTTGTAGGTAGGTAGTAAATAGAACTATCAGAAACTCGACCTTTTACATAGGTAACCAATATCAATTCACAAATCTTATATACACACACAATGCGTATAGGGTCCTAAGACCTATCACTCTTCAGCCATTTTTCCTCGATCTTTGTTAGTTAAAATTAGATCTGTGTACGTAAGTAATATCTTTAGATTTGAAGAAAAACTTTGAAACCGATTATTTTACAGAGCATGCGTAATTTTTTTTTCTTAGCAGTTTATCACAGCGATAAAACTTACAAATTTTGAATTTTAAAGAATGTATTTTGAAAACCATAAAACTGCTGCTTCAATTTTAATACATGACAATTAAATAATCCAAACTATTTTTATGTTAAACCTAAAGTGTCATTTATAAATACAATTCGATTAGTGTCTCTTATTTTTTTAAAACTATCTGTTCTTATTATGTGTCTTGGTTATGTACTTAAAATAGGTATATTTAATTTAAGAATAGTCATATTTTTATCTCGAAATCGATTGCAAATCGATTGCAATAGTTGTTCGTGACTCGTTCCTTGGTTCTTGTTATTTTATTTGAGAGAGCCGCGAGTGCGCTCCGCACGCTATGCGAGAACGTTACTAATTAGGTGGATTACTAGATTGTGAAATTGGGTCTACTTTTGGTTTTATTCTCCTCAGTAAAGGTCAGACTTTATAGATCTCGTGTCTCTTACTGATATATGACGCAATCTTACATTTTTAATGCTTTTGACATTTCGTGCTGCCAAAGTCTTAATGCCTGCACGTCAAAAGTAAAATAAACGAAAAATTCTTGTGTATATTAGATATTTGAAAATAAAGGTGAAATGTTTTTCGGCTCGTGATATAGCCAAAATTTAGTCTATGATCTAACATTTAAGGTAAGTATGTTTAATTTAATAAAACAGTAATAAAACTAACCCTAACTATGAAATTTTAAAAAAATAATTCTACGCAATCTAAAGGAGACAAAATTTTTTGTCGATTTGTATTTTCACTTTTTAAGCTAAAAACTACTAAATGGAGTTTTAACAAGTTTTATAGAGTAGTAGCTTTTAGCTAGGGTCCATTATATTAAGGATAGCATTTATTACGGAAAATGATTTCGTTCCGTTCTTCAATCACGAAAATTCATTTGAATGTATGCGCGTAGTAGCGGGAAATGGGTAGTTTCTAATAATTGTTCAAAAATCACATGTTAGGGATTGTCCTCTCTGCTTTTAAAGGTCAAAATATTGTTGCTAGTTAATAGTTGCTATCACCTCTTAGTATTTTAAAGTTAATTCAGTAAAGTATTGAAAAGCAATTCATTGACTTTGTTATTGTATATATCTAAGTTAACATTATAAACATTGATTGCTTCGTTGGTCGAGGGGCTACCGTACCTACATGATAAACCCCACCGACCAACCACAAGATTCGGGTACGATTCCCTATGGGGCAGGCATTTGTGTTATAAACATTTAGATATCTGCATTTCCGGGTTTGGGTGTATATTGAATTTATTCTGGTATCTTTTTTAAGTATTTCTATGTATTGGTATCGTTGACTAACTTTACTTACTTTGGGGCTAGATTAAATTTGTGTAACTTGTCCAATGATATTTATTTATTTATTAAATACGAAAGAGTGTTGTTTGTACTTTTTCAAGCCTCAACGGAACGGATTACGATGTAGTTTTCATGGAGGGGCAATGATGTCGATTTTATGTCTGAAAGATAAAGATTTCTTTTGTAGCCTATTTTTCGCTCAAAGATTTCATCGAAAAATATTTAGTATAAACAGTAGCCGTTTCTTCTGATGGTAAGATAGAACCATCACCTTTGAAAACCATAGATGTTACTAGAGCGTGGTTATCTTTTAACTGGGATATGACTACTTGACAATCTTTCAGACAGCCTGTATATCAGCATGGAACACTTTAATGACTAGCACTGGCGCTATATCTGTAGGAATTTATAAGACAGAATAAGTAATCAGAACTACCTAATAACTTAGTACTATTGGTATAAAGACATAAGATTTATCTATTTCTTTTCATAAAAATGTATCTTCATCCCGAAAGGAGTAGGCACAGGCACAACCAGGGCACCCACGACTAGCCGAAGACAAAATGTGTTAGGGGCAAGCCTATCGCTAACCGGACACTATCCAATCCCGAATAACTTCATTTTTATAAAAAAATCGAAAATATACATCTTTTAATTTTATTGTTTTGCGACCCGGGGATCGAACCCGTCCCGGGTCATAGAAGTCAAGTCCGACACCAGACCGCTACATTAAAGATTCATAACATGAGGACTGGTTTGAAATTTTGAATACTACATTCTTGATAGGATATCAACATTCCCGCTTGCGGAAAATTAGGATAGATTGCTGGTAGGTTTTCGGCCCTAACTCTATACCATACTTGAAAATAAACTATAGTTAAAGTTTGCGCGTCAGTATTGCGCAGCGCAGCCTTCAGCGGTGAGCACAAAGGCTCAGCAATTACACACCGATTTCCACGATTAGGCTCGCCCTACACCGCAACGACCTACCGGGATCTGACCGGGGAGCTGTGGTTTCCTCTACACAGTGCCCATTATAACCACATATTGCAAAGAGAGAATAACATTGTCAGGTTTCTTTTCTGAAGGGATGCTATTCAACGGCTTTCTTGCTAAATTATCCTCCACTCTAACGTTTCCAACACATAATAGTGCTAGACTATTTCTTATTCAAAAGAATATTTTTATAGAATAATGCAACAAAAAAAGCACATGGCTCACCTAATATCCCAGTATTGGTCCAGATGCGCTGATTAAAATAAACCACCTGTAATAAAAAATCTTAAGTGAAATCTTACTAAAACCGCAGATTTTTCAATGATGATATGCCAATGTTGATTTACAAAAACCAATAAGGTATCATCTGACCTCCACTTCGAAAGTACGATAAAACTAAAATGGCTTAGCATTTGACGAAGAAACAGCGGGGCGTATCAGGCGAAGTTGACCTTATCAAAGAATAATATATACTATATAGCAAACATTTAGGTCAATTCCTAATAATAATAAAAAGTAATGTATCTTCACACCAATATCCTTTTAGAGGTGGGCAGAGGCACTACAAAAGCACTAACGACTGCACGAAGACACTTAGTCCCACAATGTGATAAGTGTCAAGCCATCGCCAACCGGGCACATATCCAATCCCGGATAAAGTTATTTTTATTAGATAATCAAAAATGCACGTCGTCTATTTAAGTTATTTCTCGACCCGAGAATCGAATCCGGGAGCTTCAGAAGTCAAGTCCAATGCCGGACGGCTAATAAAATATATAAGATAACTAGCTGCTACCTGCGGCTTCGCCCGCGTTTTAACAGAAACCTGGTGTGCAATCGGGATTAAAAATAGCCTATATGTTAATCCAGGTCACAATCTATCTGTCTTCCAAATTTCAGACAAATCCGTTCAGCCATTCGAGCGTGAAAGAGTAACAAACATCCATACATCCATACTTACAAACTTTCGCATTTATAATATTAATAGGATAATAGGATAAAATACTTTTGTTTTTCTTTCAACCACCAAATTACATATGTATATATTCCCTGAGAGTAGAGTCAAGAATCAGTTTGTTTACATGACAAAACGATGAATGTGAAGAAAAATAGGCAGGTTTGTAAGAATCGTAGCATTTAGCGCTCGATTCTTTCTGCCTATACGTAAGGAACTTCACGCCCATATCTCCGAAGAGGTAGGCAGAGGCACAACCAGGGCACCCACAACTAGCCGAAGATAGTCCCACAATATGATAGGTGGCAAGCCTCTCGTCAACCGGGCACATATCCAACTCCGGACAACATTTTTTTTATTAGAAAATTGGAAAACCCAAATTATGTTTTTGTTGCCCGACCCGGTATTCGAACCCGGGACCTCATGCAGTCAAATCCAACACCTGAACTGCTAGACCACAGGGGCTTGCCGTTAATATATGAAATTAAATTCGATTGGATTGGCACCATCGTTTTATCTACTAAAGCTAGTTAAAGAGGTACAGGAAAACAAACAGTTATGGTCTATTGAAATGGAATAGTTTGGAAACCAGATGTTTTAGAGAACCACCTACCTAACATCTTTTATTGTATGGGAAAATATGTCAAACGTTTGAGAGATACTAGATGCACATCTTATTTCTCTGTTACTGTTAAGAGAATGTTTGAGAGACTATAGATACACACCTTAATTCTCTGTTACTTTCAGCCAAATTGTTAAGAGACTGTAGATACACACCTTAATTCTCTGTTACTTTCAGCCAAATGGTTAAGAGACTGTAGATACACACCTTAATTCTCTGTTACATTCAACAGTGTGCTTATTTACTATCTTCACTTTAAAGTATTTTTATATGACAAAAGGTAGCAAAGAAGCACGCAACTTCCCTGAAGGTAAGAAATAACCGAAACTTATAGACGCCATAGATGTTGTAGATGCGTCGCTGTCTTTGGCCGGGGTGTTAGATCAATTGTGTAAATTTACCAGCTACCTTCCGGACCGAAACATGACAGAGTGATTATGACAGCATGAATAGGTAAGGCAGTAGATCCTTACCCGGGCAAGCTGCTGCATAGCAGTCTACCAATGGTTTTGTTGGTAATGAACCGTTTCGCCTTTGCTCGCCTTTTACGAGATGCCAGACATGATGACAGATGGTCTATTATACTCAGAGTACCAGGACTAACACGGGGAAAGTAGTAGATATCTTGAATTGAAGTAACTTCCAGGTGCTAATTACTGCGAATGAAGCAGCGGGCGTAGACTAATAGGTATTATATAGGTATTACAATGCAAGTATACATTGATTGGCTTAGCGTCAGGTTTTTGCCAATCTGCATCTCATGCTTAATCCAATGAGCTTTGTCGGTTTCCAATCAAACGTTTTTATAATTCTTAAAATCAGATTCGAAATCGCAACTCCCCGATCGGTAAATGCTAGGGCTACCGACATTGATATATTTTTTTTACAATATTGGAAGGCAAACAAGCAGACATATTTCCTGATGGTAAGAAATTCACGCCGCCTAGAGACACTAAAATTGTATTGTTTTGTAATAACTTTTGCTTACCTTTCAAGATCTTATAAGATAGCAGACAAGCAAGATAGTTATTCTTCTGCTGGATTATGAGACTTACCCAAAATCTCTACACACTATAGACCTCGTTGGCGATCACTTACCAGTGACTGTTTGGCCGTTGGCTTAACATTTTGGCATCAGATAGCGAACAAGGATCTCGCTACTGTTTTATACAAATGTGTTGTATAGACACTATAGATGTTATTGATGCGTCGCTGTCCTATGGCGATGTTAGGCTTATTGTGCAATCCACCAGCTCGTTACTGGTCATGACAATGTGGCGGTAGGATTTAAAAAGGCGGTGGATCCGTATCCCACCAGACTGGGTAAAAAATTTGAGAGG
>NJDC01008437.1:0-16435 GCA_002245475.1 Calephelis virginiensis | reverse complement strand
TCGCGCAAGCGCCCTGCGCCGTCTTACGAATTTTCGATCAGGTCACGTGTCCTGACGCAAGTTTAGAAGTTTTTACCCATTCCAAAAAAAGTGCGCAACGCCGCTAAAGAAGTTTTCACTTCAAAACTTTTATGCTACTTACTTACTTTTATGCTAAAACTGAAAAAAAGCTACATCACCATATCCCAAACCAATAAAACACCATTATCACATCACCGAAGTACACAAACAATACTAAATCCATTGGACAGATATTGGCCGAGTAATCGTGTAACAATCACTGGCTTAGTGCTGGAAATGGTGGTAATATACAGTAGATAGGATTAAAATTAAAATCTCTTTAAAAGTAAGTATAATTATAAAATTAAAGATATGAACCTTGGTTCTTGTCTTATTTACCATCTTCTTCAAGTGGTGAAGACAATTTCAACTCCTTAATTCATGAAGTGAGCATGCTTGAACAGGTTTGAGAAATCACCACCTAACCTATCCGCAGAGTCCCGTCTTTCACCTTGGGTCTATTGGGGCACACATGCCGCACATATCTATACTATCATATTGGTCCAGGTTCCTTTGCAGAATAGACCACCGGTTTTCCTGCCAGGCAGTTCATAAAAAGCGAGCATGGGTTTACCGTCACTAACACCGTGACATCCTACTAGGTGATAGAGTTTCGCAACGCCTCGTCCGGATTGGTACCACCGCCTTATCTATTCCTACCGCCATAACGTCCAATGCTTGCTGTTGACGTGTTCCGGTTTGGAGGGTAAGGTAGCCGGAAAACTTACTTTTGCTCGAAGCCTAACATCCCGGCCTCAGGTTGGCAACGCACCATCACCACCTTTGGTGTCCTTAGGCGGCGTGAAATTCTTACCATCAGGAAATCCGTCTGCTTGTTTGCCTTCCATTATCACAAAAAAAAAAAATACTCTGCCATATTGACTTGGTACATACGACCGAATAAAAGTATATATTACACCTTATGTTTCGGCTGCTTATGTTAGAGCTTTAAGAACGTAGAGTGCTAGGTCTGTAGGTTCACCTGGCATATGCATATTGGGCTCACTGTTAGACTCATGATATTAGACACAAGGCAAGCAGGTGGTATGAAAAAAAAAATTAAATGTTTTTTTTAAGTCATTTTCGCAGCACACTGTACATTCGGCAGTGAAAGCTTTGTCTCAACACCGCCATACTGTCACGTCCCCTGATTGAGTTTACCCGCCATTAATACAGTTACATCGCGCTATCACAAATATTATAAACTTAGCGTCTCATACTCGGAGTCATTACACTCTTAATACTGTTTTAATATGAATAATATCTTTACATTGATATGCGAGGGCAGAGGCAAACACTTTTTAGGCAATGGCGGACGGAGAAGTCAGTACGAAATTTGGTAAACTTAAACTTTATATGGAGAACAAAGCTAAAATTTTAATACTTTAACCAGTAATGTCAAATTTGTTATTTTAATGAAAATTAATCCAACAGCGACATCAAGAGTCTCTGAAACTCTTTGTATAAGAATAGTTAAGAATGTGGAGGAATCTAGAAAGGTGATGAATTGTGACATTTGACACGTGACTATAAGTATAATAAATAAAATTATCTTCACGTCCATATCCTCGCAAAGTTAGGCAGAAGCACAACCAGGGCACCCACAACTAGTCAAAGACACTAACTAATTCCCTATAATGCGATAGGTGGCAAGCTTATCGTCAACCGGCCACATATGTTATCCGTAACCACGTAGTTTTCACTAGAAAATTGAAACAAAAAATTTTAATTGCCCGACCCGGGGATCGGACCCTGGACCCTCATGAAATCAAATTCCTAGACGGTACCGCTAGACAACAAAGGCGATTACTCTCTAAATTACATATTTATACACATTACACAGATTAAAACTGTAGTAGAATTTTGAAACAGCCTGTATATAAGGCAAAGCCAAGACCTGCAACCAATTAAAATGTCTAGACTGATGGCTAGGCAGCTAAGTTAATAGCCCAGCGCTCGCAGATCAATTTGCCATCATCACGCGAGCTGTAATAGACCTCCTAATATGGCCATGGCCATCAACATACCTCGCGATGTCAGCTCATACCATTCATCCAAGATTAACCTTATACAAAACAATTTGTTAACCCAGAAATTATTAAGCGAGATAAAACTGCACACTGACAACAATTATTTCACTAAGTATCATGTGATAGATAATTAATTTTCCCACAAAAAAATGTCAATATCCTACTACCAAATTTAATTTTTTTTTGACAAAGCATAAACTCAAAAACCACACGGTTAGCGATAAAATTACCTTATCTATCATGGGGAATGTTCTGAGGAGTTTTTTGGTTTAATTCCAGCCGCTGGTTTCCACCTTCGCACTTCGCGACAGAGTTTAAAGTATCATGCCCATCATCTTGATGCGTGGCGCTTTACAATTGTGCGATTCCGAAGACATGTTTTACCTCGCACAACACCTTTGTGGAATCAGATACCGAGGGTGGTATTCCCAAACAATTATGACTTAGGGACTTTCAAGAAAAGAGCCTACTCATTTCTTAAGGGTCGGAAACGCATCTGTGATAGTCCTGGTGTTGCGAATGTCCGTGGGCGGAGGTGATCACTTTCCATCAGGTGACCCACTTGCTCGTTTGCCTCCTCTTGTATAAAAAATAATAATAAGGCCAAGTCGAAATCATAATCTATCTTTTTAAAAAAGAACCGCCATAATTGGTTTGTTGTTGGCCGAGTAATCGCGTAAAACAAAGTAGATTAAAAAGAACAGTTATAAGTTTGAAGTATCTGTGTATGTTTATTTGTAGCATCATAACTTTTAAATCGATAAACTGATTTCGAATTAGAGTTTTGTTTGAAAGCGGACGTGGTTGAAATGCTTTTAGCTACGTTACAGATATTTTTTGTCGGGGCTTATTAAATGTTGTTTATGATAATGTTGAAATTGCAAAATAAAATTTATAATTTAAATTTATATATATTTTTTAATTACATTGCATTGGTATTTGACGATATATTTTCAAGATGGCGGATAAGGTAAGACTGCACGTCTACCAGCGCCCCTACCCTTTTTTATGATATTGTAAGTCAATCAAGCAAACGACTTCCTGCTGGTAAGAAATTCCCGCCGCCTAGAGATACCAACGGTGGTAATAGTGCGTTGCGGATGTTAGGTCTCGAGCAAAAGTAAGTTTACGGCTGCCTTACCCTCCGAACCGTAACACGTCTTGACATTCTGGCGGTAGGAATAGGTAAGGCGGTGGTACCAATCCGGGTGAGTAAACGCGAGGCTTAGGCAGGTAGAAACAGGCAAGCCGGTATCAAGAAGATGCATTCTGCCACCTTATTATCACTTAATCTCCCAGTGAAATAATATAGTTTGATGAAGACAAAACTTTTAATTAATAAAAACCTGTCTAGATTTATTATTAATTAAAACGCAGTGAAAACTAACTTCAGTTTGAACATCACGTCATCTAACTGCCAATATTAATAAACTATCTAAGATTAGAGATCGCACTATTGTAGATCTGTTGCTAAGTAACCGCTTTTATTTTTCAAAACCTAACAAAGTGTCTTTCTACAAATTTTAATTGAATCTGCACGCTTTCGTCTAAAGCCGACGAATGCTCTAACCATTTGAGCAGCAAATTCTAGAATTTTTTTTATCTAGATTTTTTTAATATATATTGCCCGAAAGTAAACGTTAGTAGTTTCAAAAACGAGGAAATAACCAGATGCAGATTTTGTTGACAGTTTTACTAATAGTAAATCACATTAGTAGTAAATACTACTAATGTGAACTACGTTTGAATGTTGACTTTATATAAAGATGTTGGCTTCATGAAAACATCAGTCACTTTACACGATAAGTTATCTGTCAGACAATTCAGTGACGTAAACTGAAAGCAAACTTATTGTGTAATGGATGTCTAACTTTATGTAGGGCCACCTTAAGGGTATATTCATTAAAAAATATGTTATCAATATCGTATTACTCTGAAGAAGGTAATGCGTTGTATATCATAAAAAACATTCCCCGTGTTGGTCCAGGCTCTTTTGCAGAGAACATCTGCCTTCCTGACAGACAGCTCGTAAAACGCGAGCATAGGCTTACCGTCACTAACACCGTGACATCTGTCTAGGTGGTAGAGTTTCACAGTGACTCACCCGGATTGGTACCACATAACGTTCTGCCAACATAACGTCCAATGCTTGCCGTCAACGTGTTCCGGTTTGGAGGGTAAAGTAGCCGCTAAACTTACTTTTGCTCGAGGCCTAGTATCCCGGCCTAAGGCTGGCAACGCGCCAATACCACTTTTGGTGTCTCTAGGCGGCGCGAATTTTTTACCATCAGAAAATCCGTCTGCTTGTTTGTCTTCAAATATCATAACAAAACATCAAATAAAAAATCTCCATTTTTTAACGGTTTAAAAATTTTGTCATAAGTCAGCGAAGAAGCACACGGCCTCTTACTCCTGATGCAAAGGGACAACTGTGGCCTAAAGACACCATATATGTAATAGAACCTGGGTTTGGCCTAATGTGCAAGACAACCAGTTACCCTCTGGATCCGAATATGTCAGTGTTACTATGACGGCAGGAGTAGGCAATGCAAAGGATCCCTACCTGTCTATGTTGCACCGCACTCTTCCACTAGTGGTCTTGCTGGGAATGGCCCATTCAACCTATGTTCGCCTCTTACAGCCTACAATACCTGACAGTGAGAGGTAAATTGAATTGGGATTGAGGTTTTGGCGCCATCGTGAATGAGGGTGATCGTAATTTTTTCATTATTTTTGAATTTCGTGTTTCTATTGAGTGAAATTGGTTAATTTAGGTGGGAACTAAATTAATTTTGTTCAGTGAAAGTGCACAAATGAAATAATCATGAAGAAATTAGTGTATTGTTTATTTCCTCGCTGCCGTCAAAACTCACTAGATGAGCTTGAGTAACGAAGCCGCCGCTTTACTCAAGACCCTGACCTGACATGACTTTGTACATAGTAACTAATGACTGTAGAATTAACTAACGTGTTACTTGACATTGGCGAAGTAGTCGTGATAGCGATCGAAAGCCATACTTATAAAAGAAGAAGAAGAGGACCGAATTAATAAGGTGAACAATTCTGAGCATACTATCACATGTATTTACTGCTAACCTATTTATCATCATGCCTGCCTCTTATAATCTGCTAGGCAGAGGTCTAATCTTCATAGAGGACCCGGACTGAAATGAGAATATATAATGCAAGTGTATTCGTAGAAAACTGCCTAATCAATAAATGTCTTAGTCTTTCAAAATGGCAGACATCGAGTAAATTAAGCTCGACATAAATAATTCATGCGCGAATGCTAAATATTGTGTATCGCGTATTTGTGAACAAAGACCTAAGTTCCGCATAGAGTGCGTGCGCAACGAGCGCGCGGATTCCGCGTTCTGGCCACATATCCTCGCAAATCACAACCGATGTATCGGAGCGGTTTCTTTTCAATATATTAAAATGCTGCTTTTTCAAAAGGGTTTTATTTTAAATAAAGAAATTAGGGATGTGATGATTTCATCATTCGTAAGTGAGATTTATTAACTTTTTGGAATGGGCGTCAGCTTCTGCCGTTAGTCAACTTTGAGTTTGCAAGTTATCCGATTTGGCAAATTTAAGCTAAAACTGTGCAGAATTAGTATTACGTCGTCATAAAAAACATCAGAATCAGTGTAAACTTTATTCACATGGACCACAAATAATACTTGTGCGCGTTGACATTACTGTAAAATTAAAACCGAATTGGAACCGCGGCCACACATTGAGAAGGTCCGCCAAAAAAACCGAGCTGATTTGGTCCTGGCTTTGTTCAAAATTATTCAGTACATCATAAAATAGAAAAAAAAATACAGTTTAATATAAAATAGGGCTAAAGTGAAGTGGACAACTTTGCTAAACTCGTATAATGTAATTTGGCGGAAACGAGGATTATACACGATACACTAATTTCTTCACAGTACGCTTCCGTTGTTCTCTTTGATTGAACAAAATTTTACAAAAACACAACCATAACTTAAAATTTTTATGATAATGAGCTGATGACCTAGGAATATATCACGCCAGCTTTAAAAAAAACTTATTAAAATCCGTCAACTAGCTGAAGAGTAATGATGCCACAGATAGAAAGACAGACACACACATACCCCCCTCCCACAAATACACACACACACACACAAACATACCTTAAACTTATAATACCCCTTGTTTTGCGTCGGGAGCTAAAAAAGATAACGGCATTTTAGGTGTCCGTGCAGTAATAACGGTCAGCATACATTTGCATAGCGCCAATCCCCGTTCTCGGAACCGCCTCGTCTTGGCTAATGAGTGTAAACTATCGCATAACACGACGCCAGCAGAACATGCACCACCAGGCTCGGCCACAGGCCAAAGGCCTCTTCTAATGAGCCCTGATGCTCACTGCTGTTAAACGCCTTACGCCACTCTCGTGCTTACTTCAAACTTATATTCCCTTTACTTCAATTAAGGCCAGCATATTCGTTATTGCTTACTTTTGATTCACTATTAAACCATCAAATAGCCAATTCAATTCAAATTCAATTCTGAAAAAAAAATATAAAATGTATTTTTTTTACAAATTTATAAACACTATACGAAATTAGTAATGAATCTTAAATGTCTTTTTCAGGTTTATATCAAATTAATCAAACTCAACGTTTACACTCTTTTTTCAACGTTACCAAAAAATACTGTAAACTAATAATATTTAAAAAAAAGTATTTATATTTTTTTTTAACCACATTACGTAACATTTTTCATAACATGTATATTAAGAAAATCGTCGCTCGGTTTGTGGCGCTCACGCTGTTGACATAGCGCTTACTGCTAACAGCGCTCGAGTACCCTAGCCTCATGTGAGATTTACTTAAAATATCATTGAATCGAAATTGGTTCATTAGCGAGCTACTATAAGTTAGGTTAGGTATAGGTAAAACCAATCGTGTTATAAGCGTTTTACAAATTGTTTTTCCAATACAAGCACAAAGGATTTCCTGATGCTACTGAAATGCCTTTCTTGCCAGGCAGCTCGTAAAAGGCGAGCATAGGCTTATCATCACTAACACCGTGACATCTGTCTAGGTGGTAGAGTTTCGCAGCGACTCGCCCGGATTGGTACCACCGCCTTACCTATTCCTGCCGCCTTAACGTCATGACGTGTTCCGGTTCGGAGTGTACGATAGCCGGTAACCTTACTTTTGCTCGAGGCCTAACATACTGACCTCAGGTTGGCAATGTACAATTACCATCTTTGGTGTCTCTAGGCGGCGTTAATTTTTTACCATCAGGAAATCCGTCGGCTTGTTTGCCTTCCTATAACATAAAAAAGTGTGTGTGTGTGTCAGCTACTACGCACGATTCGAGTTTACTCCTTATGAACGATAATTATGATATATATCGAATAGAAAAAAGGGTAAATGAACGCATCCGCTAAAATGATAAGAGAAACAAACATATATCTGTATAATTATTCGGATTATTTATATTACTTCAATAAAGCGTGTTACATAAAGTATGTTACAAAACAAGTCGATTGCGTTTTAAATTATTCGACTAATGTCTATGTCATACGTAACTCGACTGTGGCGGATCCGAATGACGACCCGCTCGGGGCGACTCGACTTTGTTCGGGCGAGATCGTCAGTCCTGAAGGAGAAAAAATACTGAAGGACTGAAGCGGTACGACTTACATATGTTTGTCTCTTTCTACGTAACGCCTAAACTTTTCGTGTTACACTTGATTTTACTCTTCATAAAATTTCCTTACCGGGCCTTATAACTCAAATCGTTTCTCAAGGAGTAAACTCCAAAAACACAAAAGATTTTACTAAGACTTTACTAGGAGTTACTATATATAACGTTGCGTATTTACGTATCAAAATTTCCAGTGTTTTTGGTCTAAAAAAAGCAGTTCTCTTAATTACCAGTAGAGGTATTGTTTCCATACAAATAATTTTCGGAGATTCTACCGAAAATAGCGCCGTAAACTCATGGTAATATTTCTGATATATTTCTTAACTAAACTGTTATGATACCGTTAAACTTACTCGCATCCCTATCCTCGAACCAAAACACAGCAGTAGCTTCACTGGAATTATGGCGGCAAAAATTGGTAATGCGTTGATACAACGGGCAAGACGTAAGAAAACATACATATATACATAGTAATACATACATACATACATACATACATAGTAAAATAAGTAGTTCCTTACTGTTTTTATGGTTTTCTTTACTGTTCTGTACTGTAAATTATAAAATTTTGCTAAATATCTTTAACCTACAAAATGTATACTACTACTACATGGATTAACAAGTACTAGGTTCTAGGTTATCATGATTTACAAACTTCGTTTTATATCATTATCAAAAACCCTTAAGGAAGGAAGGAAGGCGCCTTTTCCTTAGAAACTTTTATCTCTGATATCAATCGCAGGTCACAAGAACGAGTACTTGAGATCATGTATCTGTAATAGCAATAACCAACCAGAATCCGTAATCTGAAATTCTATTCCCCTTCATCCATCAACGCTACCAGAAAACGATCACGACGCAACATAATGCCTTGAACGTAATACATTGCTCCTGTCACAGGCGCGCATACATCACAGCGATATTTACGCGCCGCCATGCTGCGTTCAACTGCTTAACGCCACTACCTAGCATCCATTACCTGCCAAGCTTACACCTTTATAAACATCATTCATTTGAAATTCTACTTTATTTCCAAGGAATTTAAGTTCCATTTAAGTCTGTTTTATGTTAAAATACAGTGCAAATGCTTCACACGTTGGTGATTTAAGCAGGCTAGCAGCAATAGGCATGATATTGGTTGCTCTACGGCGCGAATAAACGCACCGACTGGTTGTAGGGTAACAAGCATTCATAAATACATGAGAAAATATGTTTGTTTGTCTGAGACTCGTGGTTGAATAGTTAAATCACTCATAATATAATACATAGGATCACTACGACCTGCAAATAGAAATTCCTGGAAAAAAAACTTCAGAAACACAATTTGAAACCGTAGTTAAGAAATTATGGGTACTATTTTCAATTAATTTTATTATTAAAAAAATAATAGTAATTACTTCCAGACAATTAAGTTGTGAGTATAATTTTAAATTAACTATCATACTCTTGATGCTGGAAAGTGTCATTTTAATTTTAAGTAGCATTTTTCCAATTTAATGACAAGAGCAAAAAATATTATTTGGACCTATTTCACAAGTTTTGATTTGGTCCCTAAGTCTGGAAGATTTATTGGATATTAGAGGAATATGGTGCTTGATTTAAGTTACAAGGCGTCATTCTTACTGAAAATTCTTACTGACTTTAAAGACCATTGCTTTAAAGGTGATGGTCACAGTGTGTAGTCCACAAGTTTTTGTAGTATTAAGTATAAGTAGTATGAAAAGGTAAACAAACAGACGGATTTTGAGACAAAGAAACATAAATTTCTTATACAAACGCCTTCGGTGTTAATAATGCTTCACAAACATGAGGACGAGTTATCCTGCCTGCCAAACGATATAAAAAAAGAAAATAATCAATAATTCAAAATGTGTTTGTTTTTGTAGTAAAGGAAAGCGTACATCGAGATTTTTTTGCGGTTGTTCTAAGTTTGTCCCTAATATTTGAAACTGATGGTGAATGTAGTCCGGTCACGTTTATGATCCGCGTTCTAGTACCATCGATATACCTGCGCAGGCGCAGCATGTTCGGTGGTTACTTGTGGTGGCTATAACTCAAAGCCGCGAAAACCTCCGGATGTATAACTCAGTGGGTTCATACCCTCACTCCAACCGCATCGCTTAAACAATGCGCTATTTCAGACAACTCCCGCACTTATACTCGTTTGTCTGATGACTTTTGGATGTATTACCAGTTTTATATGATTGGCTTGGACTGTAAAGGGTATTTTGTTTTGTATTGGTTTTACTATATACATTCTGCATAAAAATTTGTCTTTTTTTCCTAGTCATAGTATCACGCTACGAACGATTTTGCAATTTTTTTGATATATTGGGTACTTATTTTCAGGAGAAGGTTCATATCTAGTATAGGGTAACATGATTTAGTTATATTTGTTATTCTTGTAACAACATGGCACACAAACAGACAGATTGAATTTAACCCTCAACAAAGGAAAATGTTTGCATGTGTTATGTGTATCAACGATACTAATACACTAATAAATTTAAATAAACACAATAGAAATACAGACGTCTAATGTTCATCACAAAAATGTCAGCTCCTATCGGGGTCAAACTCGAGTTTCGCTATTGGACGAGTTATTACCTCCTAGACAACGCGTTTTAAGTATACTATGTCTATACTCTGCTACACACATTTATTGAGCAAATTGTTTAAGATGATTTCAAACGTGAGTCCTAATTGAAAAGAATTAAACGTAAGTTTTTGAACAAGAAATGCCGGTGAAACCTATGACACCTATTGCCCTTTTTATTAAAAAAACTAAGACAGCCACATCATAATTTCTACTAGGAATGAATATTATGATGTCGCCAGTTAACTTACGAGTACCTTTAAGCATACCGAAGACTGAACATAGGAGAAGGAAATTAAATAAAATGTATTTATTTGCTGAATATGTGTTTTTTTGTTTCTTACGCGAATACTCTGTCGATAGCCAAACGATTTTAATGGTTCTTTTTTAGATAGATAGGTTATAATTCCGAGGTAGTCCCATATAAAGTTTTATGAGGATCCGACTAGTAGGATGTTACGGAACCATTTGCTATCTTTCGAAAAAATAATTATCAAATCGTGGTATTCAATGAAATAATATTTGAAGTTAGTTTTTATACTTAAGCTGCCACCGTTTCCATGCTGCATTGAGGATTCTCACGCCCGAAAATTAGCATCTATCAGGATTAACGTGCAATTTAGAAAACGCTTAACATTGTCGACGTCATATTCCCTCTCATTATGCAGTATCAAAGAAACCACAATTGTGAGCTGCGGCTTGATAAGGCGATCAATTGCCAACCCATATTATAAATTAAATCAACCGCAACCCCGAGGAGGTTTCAGTACGATAATGTTTGTAAATCAATAGAAAATAAAAACGTATCTCTGGATAAGTTACACAAATTGAATCTAACTCCAAATTAAGCATACTATATGCTTGTATTATGGATTTTAATCAATGATTCTTATACATGGAAATACCAGAATCAATTAAATAAATGTGATTATAAACCTACGTGACGTCAGGAGTCGAATCAGGTCTAAAAAAGGTATACATTTTTCATTTTTGCTAGGTAATTCAGTAAGAATGGAATGACGGTTTAGGTACGTTCGGTCGCATGTGCTAGGAGCCTTAAGCGTTCGATTATTATTTTATTTACTTAAAACTTCTTTATAATTACTAACTAAAGTTACTCTAATCATTGTCATTGGCCATTGGGATGTGAACGGATACCCGTAGTTACATGTGTATTTTTGATTGATTTGTATTCATATACAATAAATCATAAAATGGTATTACTTGCAGCGTGGACTCGCGTTAATCACCATTACTGTCGGCGTTATTTTTACAGCGAACCTTTTTACATGATGTGTTATCTTAATTTTATTAGCATTCGTAATTCTTTGTACATATATTTCAAATGCAGTCTTCTATAAGTTAATAGTATTTTTGAAGTGAAAACTTATTTAGCGGCGTTGCGGACTTTTTTTGGAATGGGTAAAACTCACGTCAGGACACGTGACCTGATCGAAAATTCATAAGACGGCGCAGGGCGCTAGCGCGAATGTTCGTGTTGTCATGTTTCTGTACGATAGCGCAATAAATGAATATTGTATTCTACCATACAACATATCAGTATAGTATAGTATATGTAGTATAATAAAGCAATTCGTGCGAAATTATTTCCTGACCATTCCAAAATATCAAAAATGCACAACGTTAACATTCAAATTTTCACTTTTGCCGGCACTCCCGGAGTGCAACCTGTCGTTTTTTATTATGTACTTCAGTTCAGTTTCCCACATACTAATACAGGTTTCCGTCAGTAATGAGTTACGAATCTAATTTATATCAAAGAGAGTAGTATCATTAGAAAATGGCGGCTTGCTTGAAACATGATGGCGGCTGTGGCATCTGCTTTGAAGTCCAATTGTGATAATTAATGGAAATTAATCTAATTATCTTTTATTAATTAAATCTGTTTCCATTAGTGACATAATAAAAGATAATTCTAAAATGATCAATAACAAATGAATAGCAAATTAACATTCTTAAAAACTTAAGATGTTTTCTTGTTTCGTTGTTTATAAAAAGGCGTTTAGTAGTTAGGTAACATTTTTGAAGTGCAACTTCTTTAGAATCGTTGTGATTTCAAAACGGGTGCAACGGAAAAGCGACAGGTAAGAGACACAAATATATGTTCGTCTCATTCTTTTGCAGGTAAGAGGCACAAATATATATTCATCTCATTCTTTTGTCGATTTACTGAAGTTTCACTTCTATCGTGTGTGAATCGCACACACACCTTTTTGTTTTTCTTTATGACAATGCATTATCTTGTTGGTGATTGTGGTTACCGCTTTGCCTCTACCTTATCTTTGAAAATGAAAAAATGAAAATGAAAATGATTTTTGTCCATAATATGTGTGTTAGAAAGACTCTATTGCATATTGTTACAAAGATGTTTAAGCATACAACATATTCTACCACATTGTGGTGTTCAAATATTAAATTAATATTTTATTTTTAATAAATATTTATATGTTAATATTTAAATAAATATTTAGTCGCCTCTGTGGTCTAGCGGTCCGGGTATTGGACTTGACTGCATGAGGTCCTGGGTTCGAATCCCGGGTCGGCCAACATCAAGAAAATTGGATTTTTCCAATTTCCTAATTTAAAAAAAATTTTGGTCGGGATTTGAAATGTGCATGGTTGGCGATAGGCTTGCCATCTATCACATTGTGGGATTTAGTGTCTTCGGCTAGTCGTGGGTGCCTTGGTTGTACCTCTGCCTACCCCTTCGGGGATATGGGCGTGAAGATACTTTTATATTTAAATGTTCAATGAGTTTATAATTTATTACAAAAAATTTTAAAGTAACATTAATTTTAATCCTATCTACTATACACTACCCCGCACTTTCCGTGTTGTCTTGTTTTTTTATAATTATGTGTCTGGCATGGGACACTAAAATAACGAGCGTTAACGTGATGAAACCGATAATACTAATTGGGACTAGTTTTGCACAAAACTGTTAAATATTAGTATAGCTGGCTTTAGTGGAATAATCTTAGATCCTAAATTACTAGAGCGATGGTTTCGCCACGTTCCTGCGACGAAAACAGGTTTTTGTGTTTTTTGTTCAATTATTACTTCCCTTTTTCTTAAAAACGATTTTTACCCCTTGACGAAAAAGATGGTTGTTAAAAAAAGTAAACGAATAGACCGGTTTTGATGCGAATTTTTTTGTTTGAACCTGACGTTACCGAGTTCAAATTCAAATTCAAAATAGCTTTAATTACGTAGATCTATACAAAAATTCTTGTAACGCGTCTATATAATTCTAAAAACTACCACCGGATCGGAATGCGGCCACTCACTGAGAGGATCCAGCGAAAGAAACTCAGCGGGCTTGTCTTTTTCCTTCTAAATCTAATTTACAAAAGTTTATTACATTCACAAATAATTTGCAGAGATTGGTATGAGGAGCAATTAATCATAAGCATTTTTGTCTTCTAAATGTTGTGAAAACTTATAATAACCCTTACCATACAAATTAATTTTAATACATTTTTTAAATTTATTAAATGGTAAGTCTTTAACATGCTCGGGAAGTTTATTGTAAAAACGTATACATTGGTCCATGAAATAATAACTGATTCTGTGAAAACGAGACTTATGCACAACAAGATTGCTTTTGTTCCTTGTGTTTACAGCATGTACATCACAATTTTTCTTAAACAAATTTATATGTTTATAGACATATATCAAGTTTTCAAAAATATATTGGGAAGTTACCGTCAAAACTTTTATTTCTTTAAACTTTTCTCTGAGGGAATCTCTTGGGCCTAAGTTACAAATTGCCCGTATAACCCTTGATGCAATTTATTTAGAAACACTTGTACTTTCCACAATATATTTTATTATTTTTTATTTTTATGGTTTAGCCAACCGGTTTCGCTATGCAAGCATCATCAGGGCCTCTTTTGCAATACAAATATTGTGTTTAACTCGGCCGAACTTCCCCAGAGAAGAATGCCATAAGACATGAGACAAGATGAAATAACTAAAATAAACAATTCTAGCGGTGTCGACATCTGTTAACTGCCTTATTTTCTTAACAGCGTAGCGTTAAAAAGTTTTGCAATGTGCGGGCCCCACTTTTCATCTACAGTGATTAGTAAAAATGTGGTGGAATCTACTAGGTCCAGTTTGTTCCCATTGAGTTGTACATTGGTATCTACTTGCCTTACATTAGGCATTAAAAATTTGGTGCACTTAGTTTTTTTTTCATTTAGAAAAAGATTGTTTACATTGAACCAGTGTACAACTTTTAAAATAGCATCGTTCGTTTTGTCATACGTACGTCATGGAGGCTGGTTTCAAGCGTTGCTCGGATTTGGTCTGACTAGCGTATTGGACCACGGCCACGAGGCCTCTTTCCTTCGATTATGCCCGTTACCAAGAGCTTCTCGAGGTTGTCCCCCCTCTTTCTGGCTATATGTCCGAAGTACTCAAGGACTCGACGTAGACACATGGTTGAGAGTCTAGTTGTGATTTTCAACTCCTTCAGTATCGATACCTTGGTACGCCGCGCTGTCCAGGGAATCTGAAGTTACCTTCTCCAGCACCACATCTCGAAGGCATCGATGCGGTTGCGATCAGCTTTCTTCAGAGTCCATGTTTCGGCCCCATAGAGGAAAATGGAGAATACTAGGGTACGTACTAGTCTGAGCTTGGTACCCTTAGATAAGTTACGATCCTTCCATACCTTATCGAGCCACGACATAGCGCTCTTGGCCATCCCAATGCGCCGACGAATCTCGATCTCACAGGAACCTGTGTTGCTTATGTTGGAGCCCAAATAAACGAAATCATCGACGGGGTTGTGGTTCAGTGCGCCAGTGAGTTGCTGTTTGGCGAATCGATCTACCATCATGACCTTTGTCTTGCTTCTCTTGATTGAAAGACCCAAAGCAGAGCTGGCCCTTTCTATCTTTCCAAGAAGTTCGATGAGTTCGGTTTCAGATGCGGCTATGAGAGTGGTGTCATCTGCATATCTGAGATTGGTGAGCTTAACGCCACCGGTGGTGACGCCTCCATTCCAGTCTTCACAGGTTTGCCTGACAATGTTCTCCCCATAAGCATTGAACAGGATAGGAGATAGTATACAACCCTGTCGTACACCTTTCTCGAATTTAAACTCGAATTTATAGGTGACTCCAGGTCAGTATCCGCCACATTGATAAGGCTCCCGGAATGTGGAGAGTCACTTTTGTAGAGTTCCTCACAGTATTCACGCCATCTCTCCGCGATCTGAGCTGTCTCTTGCATTGCAACGTCCAATTCATCTTTTATGTCCACATTGTCAATTTTCAAACTGTAGTCATTATGAAACATTCTGGTTTTCCCACTTTCACAATTGATAAAGTTCCATGTAGTTTTTATTTTATTTGCAGATTGTTTAATAGTATGTTTCAAATACAAGGATTTAGTAGAGGTACAAGCCCTTTTGAAAATTTTTGAATATTCTTTAACATATTCCTTAAATACAATGGTGTGGTTATACAACTCAAATAATCTGTTTCTACTTTTATAAATTCCCAATGTTGCCTATTCACTAAAAGCTCTTCGATTAGTATTGATTGACATTTTTTTAGGTGTGAATGTCTGATGATAAACAGTTTGAATTAATGTAAACAATGAAATATATAATTCATTAAGATCATTATGATACGGCAACATTGGTAATTTTTCCAATAAGGCAGTTTCAAATCTTTTTAGTCGGCTAGCACTGATAGGAATAAAAATAATGTGTTTTCTTTGAGCTTTTTGCAGAGTTCTCGGTAGTCTGACGAGTAAACCACAGTGATCAGAATCCATTTCGCTAATAACATTTTTGTTAAAGGGTGTCTGTAAATATCTGTACCTAAATATACTATCGATGCAAGTGGCACTTGTAGCAGTTATTCTGGCAGGCTCAAAGAAAATGTTGTGCAAGTTATATGACCTACAGAGATTTAAAAATTTTAATGAGTGTTGATGGTTCTAAAATGTTTATACAAAAATCACTACAGATAATATTTGACTTTGAATTAGAAGTTTTAAATAATATCTCTTCCATTTTGCTTGT
>NJDC01008420.1:56996-74044 GCA_002245475.1 Calephelis virginiensis | reverse complement strand
TGTTCGCTGGGTCCCGAGGTTGGTTTCAGCTGCACAAAAACGAGTTCGATACACAACTTCGCGAGACTGTTTGGAACTTTTTGAGACTGATCCTGAGGATTTTTTGTCTAGATTTGTTACCATGGATAAAAGCTGGGTTCACCACCATACTCCTGAATCAAAGCAATAATCCAAACAGTGGAAAAGATCAGACTCTCCTACACCGAAAATGGCTAAGGTCGATTTGTCGACTAACAAAGTCATGACTTCTGTTTTTTGGGATTCGAAGGGCATTGTTTTTGTAGATTATTTACCGAAAGGTCAAACTATAAATTCTAGTTATTATTGTAACCTTTTACGAAGACTCCGGGAAGAAATAAAAGAAAAAAGGCCGGGAATGTTGCGTAAGAAAGTTTTGTTTCATCAAGACAATGCACGTGTTCACACTTCGGTTGAAACAATGTCTGTAATCTATGATTGTGGCTACGAATTGCTGCCCCATCCACCTTATTCGCCGGACTTAGCTCCCTCGGATTATCATTTATTTCCAAATTTAAAAAAAATACACTTGGGTGGCTCGAAATTTTCGACCAAAGATGAGGTGATAGTCGCAGTAAACGACTATTTCGCCGACCTCCCGGAATCTTTTTTTTCGATGGGATAAACAAGTTGCAGGTCAGGTGGAAGAAGTGTGTTGAGCTAGATGGAGACTATATCGAAAAATAAAAATAAGTTTAGACCCACTTTTATTTCATTTTCTTGGTCGGGCTTAGAACTTTTGGATCCACCCTCGTACTTTCGACAGTTTCGGTGTGAAAATGTGATGACTTTCTCGATGACCGGTGAAATAGGATAATAACACATTGATGAACTATACTAAGGAAAACGTTTGGATTAAGCTGTAGATTACTATAATAATTCTGAACACCATTCCGTTAGGTCTTACCATTGTCTGGTTCAGCTTACCTTCTGTGCTAACTTATTTTAGTAACTTCCATATCATCATGTCACATAGTTTTCTAGTATAGAGAAAATCAGCTGGCACAAATAAAATATTTATTTTCTAAAATGTAAGTGGACGATTTATTTACATTATGAATAGTCACTTAGAGAATATTTAAAACAAACATTACTATGACAGTAACTAGGCAGTATCTCAATGAAAACATTATGTTGGAAATAATATTAATAACTTGGAAAAGAATAACAATAGGCTGTGCATGTTAGGAAAAAAAAAGATAATTAAAAAAAATAGATTAGCTAAAACTTAGTATAAGTATTTAATAAGATGTCTGTAAATATTTTAAATTTGCTTGACCGGAAATTTAAAATACACGTAAAAAATAAAATACGATAAGGCATAATATAGGAAGCTTATATGAATATTTTGTTGAGAGAATAGTTTGGTTAACTCAATTTTAGATCAATTGTTACAATTAGTAAAATAAACACTTGTTGTTGTACCTTATTATTTATTTGTTGAATATGATGAATAGTATAAGATATTTTTAGTATTTTGTTTTTTACAAATGTTTAAATTTTATATATATTCTGATTTTTGACATTCTTATTAATTTGATATTTATAATAGGCAGAGTGACTATTGACGTATTATTGTTAATAATAAAAAAAGCTTAAGCTATTGTTACATTTAAAACTTGATTTTTAATAAATGTTTCTTGTTATAGGTACTAATTTTCAAAAGAAAATATTCTAAAAAAAAGTATCCTCACGCCCATATCCCCGAAGTGGTAGCTAGAGCCGACGACTAGCCGAAGATACTAAATCCCACAATGTGATAGATCGCAAGCCTATCGCCAACCGAGCACATATCCGATCCCGAGCAACATATTTTTATTAAAAAAATTGGAAAAACCCAATTTTCTTTTTGTTGCCCGACCCAGGCATCGAACCCGGGACCTCATTCTGTCAAGTCCAATAACTGAACCGCTAGACCACACAGGCGACTATTATATTTTATTCTATTCTATATGTTAGTAAGAAAATCTAGCCGAGTTAGGAGAACAAACGGTGAAAAACCCTCAGAAACCATGATTTCTTTAATTATGTTAAGTTATTATTTATGTTCACTATATTATTAAAAAATAATTTTGTATGAAAAGGGAGTAATCTACGTGGAGGAAGGCAGACAGGTCTGCAAGGATCGTGATATTTCGCACTGGATACTCTTTGCCTACTCCATAAGGAATTTGGCATGAAGATGTGTTATATTATTACAAGTATTTCAATATTTTTGTTTTTCTTCAAGAAAATCTAATAAACTGTTACATGTTTTCTCAAATAGATTTATCTTCTTTTTTAATGGAAACGGTTTAATATTTTCACCAATTAAAAATGTCAAGAAACTTTTGTTTTTGACTAAGCACATGCAATTTCTCCCTGTTGCAACGACATTACTGTAAGCTTAGAAGAAACGGACAACCCGTGCAAATATAAAAATTTAAGAACCCCGTTTCCGTTTGGCAAATAGTTGTCTATATGCAGTGAATGTTTATGTAGGAAATACGTTTAATTTTTGTCATTAATGTTATAAAATACTAATACAGAGAGGAGTGCCCTAATCTTATTCAATATAATTACTAAATAGCGTATTATATACTATACTATTACTATATACTATTACGTATACGTATAATATTACGCATTGTATACTATTACTATATACTATTACTAATAGTAGTATACTAGTCACTCTACAAGATTCTTGTCTTTGTGATGCCATCAAATAGATAAATTGACTTAAAGTTTGTAATGAAGCGTTGCCGACATAAAGCTGAGTTCCGAAATATTTTACTTAAGTTTACTGGTTATCCTAACCTGTAAACCGCAACACGATAAAGGCAACCACTGACATTAAAAGTGCACAAAAAAGTATGGTGGTGTGTATACCATACTTCGACCTTCTTCTACGAGCTGCATAGTAGGAATGCAATTCAATATTTTACAAGGTTTGTTTTTAAAACCCCAAAAAAACCAACCATTTGTGTAATGAGAAAACATGTCTCTATTCCTAGGTTTGGTTAGGTCGTTTGTTGAATCTTGATATACTTAATTTGTGCATTAATTATTAGTAGCTACCCCGGCGAACTTCGTTCCATCCGCTTATTTTGTTTGGGAATAAAAAAAAAACAAAATGTTTTTTTTCTTAGTTTCCTCGCAACTTTAAATATATGTTAATACCTTTTGACAATCAAACCTTTTCTGGACTTCATGTAGATTTGCTACTTATGCACTATGCGGCCGTTCATTTGTATATAATACAATAAAGTGTTATAGTAACATCATCATTTATAACTAAGAAGTTGCAGCAGTACATATTGACTGTGAAACTAATGGTTTCAAAGTCAATAGGTACTTTAAAAACTATTCAATATATCTTAAAAATATACGATCGAAGGAAATGCCATTAATTCACATAACCTCTATTTATGCAAACAGCTGTCACATCAGCTGATCACCCACACATGCACACCCACACGCATAGCAACTTGTCGGTGTTGAGGTCTGAGGCCAGGGACAAAAAAGGGCTCGTCTGACAGCCTGTGAGAGCAACACTCGTTAGGTTTGAACAAAGATTATTTTGTGCAGATTTTTACCTACTTATTATACGCGTGTGTTACACCTAACAACTACTCTAACTTACAACTTAGAACAAGACAATACTTAGCATTGCCATTTTGGCCACAAAATACTTATTCTAGATACTTTAAATTTATTTTGTTCTCTTGCCGGAGTCCGTTGAGAAATCGACTAAAAACCATAGGTGCTATCTTACAAATCGAAACAAATTGCAAGTACCAATCATACATCGAGAACAGAGAACATTTTAATATATTGATTTTAATTTAATTAAGTGTAAGGTCATCTTTAAAACAACAAAAACCCGTATTCGATTTCAATAAGGAAATCATCTACGTACACAAAAATTAAGTACGTTTATTAAAATGTGTCCAAAAAAGATTTTTTTAAAATCGGTTCAGAAATTACAGAGGTATCGATAAACAAACATAAAAATACAGTCCTTATATTAATCCTTTTTTCATAGTCCGAAAAATACAAACCTATATTTTAACATGTATGTTTCTCTGTGTGTGGCTGCGATTCCGATCCGGTGTTAGATTATAAAAATGTCGACGCGCATAAGTACCACTTGTTTGGTTCACATGAATAAAGATTTATCTGATTCTGATTCCATAAAATTGTCTACATCTATCGGTCGTGTGAATTATACTAGTAATAATACCTACATAAGATTATTTTAATTATTTTGATATTATTTAAAACACCATCTAATTCAAAAGCAAGATTCATATTTGTAGACAGTATCTAAATGTTACGTTTTTTTTCTAATTGACGATAGCAAAAAACAGCCTACACAACGATAGCTCTATTTAGGCAATAACCTACAGCTTACAGTACTTTATTCAATGACACGTATACCGGTCTGTGCGGAACGGCTACGTCACATCCGACCGGTCCTGCGGCAGAACAGATTTCCTTTCAAATGCTACCTGCTTGACCATTCCACATTGTACCTTACAACTTACAATGTAAGCGTAACACTTCAATAACTTTGAATATGTATAATTCGATATCTACATTGAATACATTACAACCAAAAAGTAATAGACACTTATTTTCTACTTCCAAATGGTAAGAAGTACACCCTGGTTAAAGACTGAGAGATAATAAAAGTACTTTGATACCCTAAAGCAGAGATACTGATGCCTTTTGTATAAGTTTACCTGTTATATTACAGCCCAAATTGAAACACGACAATCGCAAAAGCTAACGATATAAGAACATAAAAACGTAAGGCGGTAGTACTGGTAGACTAGTCATTCGACTTTACTACCTAATCTGGCTGACTGCGGTAGTATAAAAACTAGCCGGTACTGATGTGATGTGGAATGACAGTGGAAACAAAAAAGATGGCGATGACCTTAAGGAGTTAAAAACAGCAAACTCTACCCATGCGTCCTAAGAAGCCCTCCGTCAAAAGTTGACTTATATTTCAAAGGAGTCCAACAAAACAAACAACTTTGTTGTAAGTCTATAGCCGAGGCTTTCAACTAATTCTACGAACTTAAACTTAAGCATCAAATAATTTCAATTATAATGTGAACCCTCTATAGTGCTACAAATTCCCAACACATAATATATTAATAATGACAAGCCAGATTAATATGTCAGCAAATGGCAATTACCAATTCTATTCAATGTTCACGGTATACGTACATCGGCGTGTCCAATTTGTGTCCGTGATCAATAGGCACTACTGATTTTGTATTATTTAAATAAATTGCTATGAGATCATAATCCAGAGATTTGCTAACTGAGTTGTGATGAGACTGGTCATGTATGGATTTGTATGTACACTTACATACTAACTTATTATTTACTTTTGAGAATTACTACATTACTATTGGTATTTATATTTGGAACCATGTCTGTCCTCATCAATATTGTTTTTAATTTTACCAAACCTAGCCGTAGTAGTTATAAACACTTATATTAACTTGTTTAAGGCATACATTTGCTGCTACAGTAAAAATCCATCTGTTGGTTTGCCTTTCAGTATTATAAAGATATGTCGACACTCCGGTAGTATGGCCATATTTTGTAGTAATTCGGTAATAAAATTCATAATAAAATAAATCTACTTTATTTCAAAAGATTATTTAATATGAAACATTAAAATAACTGTAACTCTGAGTAGACTTGTTACGTTCGTACAAAATTTTATGTCGTTTTTATGTATTCAGTCCCATTTTACCGAAATTAAACAGCTCGTAAAATTTTGATTAGGGAGTGCCTAAAATATTATTACAGGAATAATCTAATTTCTGACAACTGCCCAACTGCTTTTGTTAACTTTTCGTATTCCTATTTAAATGTTACCAAAGACCATACACTATATACATATTCACTAATCTCCAACAATGTTAGTTATGTGACGAGAGAGCTTTACGATAGAGATAGGCTCTATCGTAAAGCTCTCTCGTTGAAACATGAAGCTGTAGACTACTACTGAAGGTTACTGTCCTAACAAAGAGCTAACATTGTTTCCTAATATATCTGTCTATAATGTACCGGCCTCTCTCACTTTGATTGTGCTAATTGACTTCACAAATCTCTCTGAAAGAGAGTCCGGTATCTAAGAGAGGCAGCAATATTTGGAAAAGACAGGAGTATAGCCTATAGTAGTAGTCTATTAGTATATAGTATATGGTAGTAGGATTCACGGTCTGAAATAATTCTTTGAAATCGTTTTGACATTCGGAATTATTATCTAAGGTTATTGTACAAATGTTAATATTATATCTAGCGTTACTTTCTTATGATACCATATTTTTTATAGTTGATGTAACCTAATAATACATTTGTTATTATTATTAATAATTTTTGTAACTACAAATGACAAGAGCAAAGGTAAGGTGATTCGGTTAAAATAATGGTAGATCATAAAAATACCTAAAAATACTCTGATAGTAATAGAAAATATAATATCTCATATCCTAAAAGTCTGTACAGAGTGTGTTCCTGCATTGCAAAAAATCGATTTGATAACTAAATCTTTTGAAATTCTGGATTCGTCTTTTGATACCTATCGAGTATTGACTTCAAATCTACCTTTTACATATATAAATCAATGCCACTTTTTGTTGTAATTTTTTAACTCAAGAACGGACTCACCTATCCAAACCAAATGTTTATGCTTTATTCGGATTATTTAGTAGATGGTTTATGTGAAGTTTGAAAAAAATCGGTTGAGCAGTTCTTCATTTATCACATTTCTTGTAACATATGAATTCAATAAATGGCAGAACAATTTTTCTGAGGGAATTTTCAGTCAAATTGAAACTTTTCAGATGGGGTTTATGCTGTCGAATTGAAACTTTTTCAGATGTACTGTCAATTTTTAGTAGTTTTTTTCTTTTTTGTTTTGTTGTATTATGTCATTAATGCGGCCATTTCTTTTTGGGTCCAAAGACAATAAGTACTCTATTTTTGTATTTAAAAAAAACATTAAAGCATATTGTCATATCCAATTGAAATTTTAAATTCATTGGAAGAGGCTGGTATGCCACCGCATTGCTTGAATCTGAAAATTGGTTCTTTGATCATATTATTGCGAAATAAATCCACCACAATTGTGTAATGGCACCAGATTGGCCGTGAGAAGGTTATTGGCAAATTTGATTGAAGCTACGATATAACTGATAAATCAAAAGGAGAAGTTTGTTTGATACCGCGTATCCCTATGACTGCAACTGATATGCCATTTGTGTTCAAACGATTACAATATCACATACATACATACACATCTTCACGCCAAGTCCCTTACCACATCCTGTGCGTTTATCATTTACCACGTCCATTAACAAGGCCCAAGGGCAAACACTTGACATTTGTAGCGTGAATTTGGAGGATACATGTTTTTCAAATGACCAACTTTATTTTGTCTGTTCCAGAGTCGGCGCCCCCAGCCGTTTGTTTATTCATGCTCAAAATGGAAAAAATATTGTTGATCCAAATGTTTTGGATTAAATTTTAAAATAGCTAGCAATTAACAAAATAAGCCGTTTGTTTATTCAAGCTCAAAATGGAAAAACAAAAAATATTGTTTAGATATTTTTTTTGGATTAAGTTTTAAAATAACTAGCAATTAATAAAATAAGCCGTTTGTTTATTCAAGCTCAAAATGGAAAAACAAAAAATGTTGTTTATGTTTATGTTTAGGATTAAGTTTTAAAATAGCGAGCAATTAATAAAATATCTCAAACTCATTTAAATTTGATGTTCCAATATATTTTTTTTAATATTTCAGTTTATACGTAGCGAAGCACGTACCGGGCCACTAAATATATACAAATTTTCCATACCTTCACTATAATTTGTATCGTGTCCATATTAATGTCCATGACCTTTCAACTTTCAAGTTATTTACAGAAAATCAAAAAGTTTGCAAACAGCACTATAAATGGCGAATATTACAATTACATGCCGAATAAATAACTACGTTTGAGAAATTCTGTAAAATTAAGCAAATTTAAAGTAATAATAAAATGCTCGTGACAAATCTACATAATTAGTAATTTTATTACAAAATACGACTGTACGGTTTGTTTGTTTATAACGACTTCATAAAACCGGAAGTAATATACCCTTGTCCTCAAATACTTCGCTTGCGTGATCTAAAAAATGTCTGTGAAAGCATACCTTTCGGTAAATTACCATTTTTAATTAAGATAAATAATGTAATAAGTTTTATTTATTTTTTTTATAAAAAGTGCGTGATATCTTGATCGATTAAAAGACAAAATTCCAAACACCACGCTCTATACATATAAATCTTTCTTATCATGATAAACATTTGAAAGGGATAGAGCAAAGTGGTTTTGGATAAAACATATTTTATTTAAAATTTCTAACACATTTTTTTTTACAAATTAATCTATTTTTGCGTTTATGGGCTATTCAGTCATCACATGAAAATAGTTCTTGTACGTAACAATAGCTGTTTCAAAATATTCATCATAAAAATCGCCTGTGTGGTCTAGCGGTCCAGGTGTTGGACTTGACGTCATGGAGTCCCTGGTTCGATTCCCGGGTCGGGTAACAAAATAAATGTAGTTATTCCGATTTTCTAATAAAAAAAAAAATTGCTCGGGATTGGATATGTGCCCGGTTGGCGATAGGCTTGCCACCTATCACATTGTGGGATTAGTGTCTTCGGCTAGTCGCGGGTGGCTGGTTGTACCTCTGCCTACCTCTTAGGGGATATGGGCGTGAAGATACTTTTTAAAAAACCGACTTCAAAATTAAAAAATAGTAAAGATTTAATATTTATTATAATATATTTTTATATCATATATATTATTATAATATAATATATTAATACCTATTATTTATATGTCCTATTTACTAAAAAGTTCAAAGGCGGTGTCAATCCTTAAACTAATAATTAAATTATCACTAAGTATTAAATTGGCTCGGCACTGATTTCAAACCTATTACTAAATACCACATTAATAGGATACAAACTATTACTTATATGTGCTATAATTAATATAAAATCTTTACTATTTTTTACTTTTTAATTTTGAAGTCGATTTTTATAGTAGTTATTTTCATTTAATACTTTTTAGTTTATTGCTGATATGATTTAATTTTACTAAATAGTCTTATATGTAAATATCTTCATAGCATGGTATAAGGCTATATATAATATAACCTTACTAAATATCTTTATAGCGCCATGTTGCTAAGTGCCGATGTGTCTGTAACCTTGTCACTGTTGCCTTAATGGATCAAATTAACTTGCGAGATTTGATTTAATTTAATAAAAATAGACATCGGGAGAGGTGAAAGTAGATAAAAAATGCACATATAATAAAAACTAACGAGCCTATCTGAATCAATTTTTATAGGACCAATTCGAAACTATTTTGCATCAAAAAAGTACGTAAATCGGTTCAGAAACTTTGGTGAAATCGGTGTACATACATAAAAGAAATATACCGATCGAGTTGAGAACCTCCTCCTTTTTTTGGCGTCGGTTAAAAAGGACCTATGCTATATGCCTTCTTATTAAGATGAACTAACGCCGTGCAATTAAGTCCAAAGTAAACAAAAGTGAAGTACGGATAACTTAATGAACTAAAACAAAATGGGTGCGTGTACTTATGTACGTGCGTGAGAAGTTATACCTACTTGACAAAATAATAATAAAACTTTAAAAAAATATGTAAATCGCACTAGTATAATCACGTGTGTAAATGTAAAAATATGTTTCTAAAGCAAGTAAGGTAGGTAAGCAGGCAGTGAAGTTTCACTACAGATGCCCGCGCATCTTAAAATTTAGATCTTAGAATTTCACTCTCTTAATTTTTGCATATCGCGCTTAAAGAAAATTAACTTAAATCTTTTTTAATAAAATAGAACATAACCTACCTCACAATTTATCCAGTATATTATAGAGTTCATAACTCTTTAAAACATACGAGTATGCAATATATGATCGAATCTGTTGCTACGTCAAAACTCGATCAGGATCATTTGCTATTGGGCAGGGTTGTTTATTGTTTTCCCGAAGAATTTTCACTAGCCCGAATGGTGTGTTGACCCATACTTGTAACATACTCTTCTTCGCCCTATAATTAGTTTCCATAATGATACGAGCGCCATACGCATTGTTATACATTTTATTAATTGCAACAATATTTAAATGCCTTACAAAATAGTTTTTGAATCTATCTATGCTATGCATTGGTTCATGAAACACCAAAGTCGCTTCCGTTCAAATTTAACTTAACGCCTTTGTTCTAAGAAGCGATTAGCTTTCTGGCACTTCGTCGGCGCTGCCGCGGCGCGCTCGGCTCGTGCGTTATCTTTCATGTTCCAACCTTTTTTTTTCTTGTGTAAAATCCCCCCGGATACCCACCGCTCTCGGGGGAGAGCAACGGGTTATGTCGGACTCGAACCGACTAAAACCACACAATGACCTTCCTGCCGCCTGGCTAGGAGCGAGATGAGGTTGCGTTGGCACTCATTACCTCGATCCAAGGCTACGGCCGAAAGAGGAGCGACTCCGGCCATTGGGGTAGCGGCAGCCCCGCATCGGAGGCGCTTTGAAGGTGCAGGTACCGCTTATTCGCGCTCCCGGTCAGCCTGCGCCGGAGCGGGCCTGTGTTGGGATCGTCCTCCCGGTCCCAACCCGTACTGTGCCTCCGATAGGTTAGGCCCCATCCCCTCGAGGTACCGGGCGATTTGGTCGCCACCACGCGCTCGAGCAGCTTTCCGACGTCGTCCAGCAGGATGTTGGACCTGTAACATGAATGAGAATCAGGTGGGCGATTCTCCTTCCTCAGAGGCATATTCGGCCTTCCTTCCACAGCTTCGGGAATCTCCTCCACGCAAGACAGGTGTCGAAGAGCCCCCAAAGCCATGGCTTAATTGGTCCCAGGGCGATGTCTAGGATTCGCCCTGGGAATTCGCCGGGCCAAGGAGGGGCCTTGGCCCGGCGCCGTCTTCTTGCCCCGTAAGCGGTCGACAGCGGCCCCCATCTCCTCTTCTGACGACGGTGAGATGGAAGCCGGGTCGAGCGCCTCCCCACCTAGCCTTGCGGCGGGGAACGCAATCGCTGGAGGCGCAAATTGGGGCGGTGCCTCTTGGAACAGAACCTCTAGCACCCTGCCCAGAAGCCCGGGGTCCATCGACCCCGTGTGCCGTGGAGCCGTGGAGCGATATGGACGTCCCCACGGATCCCGGTCTAGGCTCTCTAGCGCCTCCCCCCACGCCCGGCTCTTTGTCGCGTCGCGTCGTACAGCAGGCGCTCGGCCTCTAGTTCGGCGGAGAGCTCTCCATCCGCACGCCCCAAACGCCGCCGCCTGAGGCGGGTGTACGGCCCTCGGCTAACCTAACCTAACCAAACCTAACCTATTGATCATTTAGTATAAAACCAATTTATGTTCTTTTCCTAGGAGTTATTTTGATGGTAAATGATGCTATGGCTTGTGATAATACGGCTTACAATCATGCCAGAAAATGAAATTATCAAAATTGACTTTATGGGAAACAAAGTTTCTAGCACGTGACTTAACAATGAGTAACAGTGAGTATGACATATTAAAATTATGAGAAACAATATTATGTCTGTTGACCATTATTGCAGATGAAATTATGCCAAATGAAATTTTGGCAAGTGAGTGTACCCCATTGGGCAGGCCTCGACTCGAAGTGGTTCGATCAACGGTGACCGAGACAGTCCTATCTCTTTATAATATAAGCACATTTCCAATAAAAATGATTTAAATTCGGTCGGCTAGTATCACATTTTACCTAATACCAAAACAAATAAAAAAAAAATGGAAATTCAAGGTGAATTTACGTCGGCGAGAAATAAAAATTCACATTCACCTAAAATAAATTTTCGATAAAAGTTCTCTTTACGTTATTGACAAAATTTAGAAATGTTTTTTACAACTTACACTAGGGCCTCAAGTCGCAATACTAGCCTAGACGGTTCACCGAATTCTATACTCAGTAAAAAAAAGTTAAATAATTAAAAATTTTATAAGGTTTTACATTTTCAATTGTTGTATATTTATAGTAAAACTAGCTTTTGAGTAAGTTAATTAGTTGTAAAAACCAAACAAATTAGCTTAAGTTTAAAAGTCAAAGCTAGTGTTTTGAAAACATATGATTTATGTATTCATAATAAATTTTACATTATATTATCCTTTAACCACTAAAATATGAAATGTAATCTTACCAAATATGTTGCAGGTTTTTTATCATTTAAAGTATTCTGCCTCAGAAACGGATGTACTTCTTGGTGGACTGAAAGATTTTTGTGCGAACTCAACATATTTTTAACTCAGCATTGTGCAACATCAAGCAAACATTATTTTAAAGATATATTTTTGTTTGCATAACTCGCTAGATATTTCGCAGTGATACCACCTATTAGTTTTTTTATGATATAGGAAGGCAAACAAGCAGACGTATTTCCTGATGGTAAGAAATACACGCCGCCTAGAAACACCAAAGGTGGTAATGGTGCGTTGTCAACCTGAGGTCGGGATGTTAGGCCTCGACCAAAATTAAGTTTACCGGCTACCTTATCCTCCGAACCAGAATACGTCATGACGTTATGGCGGCAGGAATAGGTAAGGCGGTGGTACTAATCTGGGCGAGTCGCTGCAAAACTCTACCACCTAGTCAGATGTCACGGTGTTAGTGACGGTAAGTCTATGCTCGCCTTTTACGAACTGCCTGGCAAGGAAGGCTGATGGTCTATTCTACAAAGGAGCCCGGACCAACACGGGTACTACTCTGCGTGTAAAATGTGAGCTAAAACACTAGCACCGTAAACTTAAACCACATAATTGTTTAAATACAGAACATAAACGAGTTTTAATTTAAATTAAATTTCTTCAAAATCAAATGATTTGACAAAAATTGTCTGTCAGTGTTCAAATAATGGGTGAAAATACACAAAAAATTGGAAGTTTAAAAGAATTTTAGTAAACTCAACCATAAATTTTAAATGTTTAACATTCTGTTTTAATGTTAGTATTGCTGACTAACATATCTCTGTCAATGGTCTGCCTTTTTCAATGTCTAGCCACGATTTCGGCACGTTACTAGTTTAAGTAAATGTTGAAGTGCGGAAGTACTTGTATGGTCCCAAGCAAAAACTAACTTTAGGGTTAGAGTGATTTATGTAAATAAATACGATAATATTCGCGAAATTTCAGCCAGATACGTTGGTATATATCAGCGTCCATTATGATAGTCATAATAAATTACTCTTGCGAAACGCCATTCCGGTCGGATTAACCGTATTTGTAGATTTACAATGGCGTTTTAATAAGGATCGGGGCGATGCAGGTGGACGCTGGAAGTGGGATTGTGTGGATGACTCAATATACTGCGCCTTTACAAGGCTCCCAGTACTGACCGCAAAACAAATACATACATTTAATGTTTTTCAATTACTTAGCTTTTGCGTTATATAAACCCGAAGCTTCTTATGGTAAATGATATCGGTAGCCTATAGATATGTTGGCGCATCGCTCTCCTGTATCCGGAGTGTTAGGTCTAATATTCAAATCTAGAGGCTACTCTACCCTCCGGATACGAACTTGATATATTCGATGGTCTAAAGGCCACGGTAACCTCTTACCATCAAGAGAGTCGTGTGTTTGTTGGCTGAACTCTAACACAAACTGATGCCTGGCCAAGTAACTGCATAGCACTATACCGACAGTTGCCTTGTTGGTGATAACCCGTTCAACCTACACTCATGGGAGCTGCCAAACAAATAGACAGGCTGACTTGATTAAGCAGAGGACCTGGATGAACGGGACTAGGCATTTGGAATATAGGTTGACGTCAGAATGTTAAGATTCCATCTCCGTGGGTTTTAATCTAGTAATTTGAGTAACCACCGGTCAATCACAACCATAGATTTCGTAATAGAGGGAGGCGTAGCCGGTAAACTTGCATACATGGCCTAAGATCCTTGCCGTGAATTACGCATCAGAAATGTCTTGCGTCTCCCTCGGCGACGGTTGTATGTCACCATCGAGTGAGCCGCCTAACAGTTCGCTATCTGGTAATAATTGGGGGTTAATAGTGATGTGTGCAATATCCTAAAAATTTTATGAAATTTTACACAATTGGAATAAAATAAGACCTTTCCAGAGTTCGTCCTTTTAAGAATTGGTCGTTTTAAGAATTGGTCCTTTTGAGAATTAGGCCTGTTAAGAAATAGGTCTTTTCAGAACTAGGCATATAGAGAATCGGTCCTTTTATAAGCAGTTGGCCATTTTAAGAATTAGGCATTTACAGACTAAGCCCATGTTTTTAAGCTTCACTAGAGCTGTTAATGATGGATTTTTATGTACTTTTGTAATAAAAAACAACACATGCATTTTAATTGAACATTTACCAAGCATTCAATTATTTTAATTTGTTTTATAAAAAGTACAATATTTACGATCACAAAATTTAAACTAGCAGATTACTGTTAGATTACTTATTCATAACACTGAAGGCGCTGAAGGTTCTAGGTATTTACTTCAAAAACATATACCTTGGCTGTAGGTATTTATTTTAAAAACAAAGCTAAGTTAGACTACTGTATGTTACAATACCGTGATCTCGGGCAACGTTGTTATAGTCAGAATATTGAAAGAAAAAAACATGTTGAGTATGACGCGTGGGCACCTTTGGAAAAACTTATTAACTTTAAGATGTAGGCGAACCCAAGCGCATTTACTAATGCCAATTCTAGAATAGAATAGTATAAATTAAGTCATGTCTTTTTTATTACATGTAATTATCTCCGAGAAAACATTAGTTATATAAATTTTAAAACGTTTCACACTGTGTGATTACAATGGGTTATACATGCTGAAGTTTTCAAATGCGAATGAATGAACTAATAAGAAATTTCTATTGTATGATTTTCCATAGCAAACAAATAATAAATAATGATAACAATTATAATGCTACTGTTGTCATTTAATGTTACTGCAATTATTAATATTCCATTAATGTACACAAAATATTCCGAGACCGAGAGAAAGTAAGTTTACCGGCTACCTTACCCAGGCTTACTTTCCAAACCGGAACGCGTCATGACGTTATGGCGGCAGGAATAGGTAAGGCGGTGGAATCCGGGAGGGTCGCTGCGAAACTCTACCACCTAGTCAGATGTCACGGTGTTAGTGACGGTAAGCTTATGCTTGCCCTTTACGAGCTGCCTGACAGGAAGGCAAATGGTCTATTCTCCAAAGGAGCCCGGACCAACACGAGGTCTTGTGTTATGTTATGAAAATTCAATCTAGATTAAAGAAGTGATTTTGCTGTTAACGCGTAGTAGACGCATTTTTAATATTAGTGCAGAAAGTCTAGATACCTAGTCAAGTTAATCTTAGTAATTTTGTTCTAAAATTTGGCCTTGTAATTTTTGTAATCTTTTTAATTACTACTTTTTTTAGACGTAAGCATTATAACTATAACATATCGCACATAAAAACTACAACCTGTATACGACTAACACATGGTGAAACAAAACAAAAATATTAATATAAAAAATGCTTATTATTTAACTTCATATGACTTTTCATATTATGATTGAATCGTTCAAATTAGATACAATGTATTTTAATATCCATGGCTTAAAAAATGAGAGCCCAAACACATCTCCTAACTATTTACGTTGTTCCAGCTGCATTTATTGTTCCGCGTTCTCAGGTGTACATCATGTAAATGGGTATTTAAATTTACTGTAAGTTGTACACTTAATAAGAAACTATCGTTATAAATACCTATCTAAAAAAATATTAGCATCGAGTCTGTTTTCAAAATGTGTTGAAACTATATAGCTATAGACATTTTATTTTTAGTAAAAAAACAAGTATATAGTGCGTTATAATAAGAAACTAGAAGTAAATAACCAATAATATTATTAGACAAAACACATTAAATATTAAAAAAAAGAACCCACATTAAGAAAAAACAATACTAAAAGTTAAATACTTAGCTAAATGACAGCTAAAGGCAGCAATATTGTCAGAATTTCAAATAACAGTAACAGGTGTGCGGATTCTGTGTTCACTGAAAGGACAAACACAACAACTTTAACCGCAACATACATGTGTGTCCAGGCCCTTATAATACTGTTACTTGAATATTAATTTAAGAGTTTTAACGTTATCTTAATTGCGTTTTTCTAAGATAAAATCATTTGTTAAAAGTATATCTATTTCGTAAAATTAATGTCTTGTTTTTAAGTTATAGGAAGGCAAACAAGCAGACGGATTTCCTGATGGTAAGAAATTCACGCCGCCTAGAGATGATAATGGTGGTAATGTTGCGTTGCCAAACTGAGGTCCGGATGTTAGGCCTCGAGCAAAAGTAAGTTTACCGGCTACCTTACCCTCAGAACCGGAACGCGTCATGACGTTATGGCGCCTTTTACGAGCTGCCTGGCAAGAAAGGCAGATGGTCTATTCTGCAAAGGAGCCCGGACCAACACGGGGAAAAGATTACATATCTAGATAACATATCTAGTTTTTACTAATTTAGACCACCTGATGTAGATTGCATGAGGCAACGTTCCTGGCAACAGTGGTGACCACTTAATATCAACATGAAAATTGGTTATATTGATTTGATCAGAAAAAGGCTGTAAATATTAGTTTAAGCAATTGCTGACCTAATTATTTAGCTGACCTGAACGTAGATAGAAAATACTAAAAGCTTCTCAATTTTTTCTGTCACAATGTGATGTGCAAATATTATTTTAACAATTGTACATTAAATATTTATACCAATTTAATACTAAAATAAAGTTATTATAATGTATTCTAGCTTCTAAATTAAACAATGAATAAATCCTATTTACTGTGCACTACCACTGATGCCAGCCCTAGCTAGTCAGGAGGCGAAATGACAAAACGAACTCCTCAGTAACCAAGATTATTATAATTGTTGATTACATAATGTTATATCTTATATTACGTTACACA
>NJDC01008420.1:8863-56840 GCA_002245475.1 Calephelis virginiensis | reverse complement strand
TTTTTGGGGGAATCGTGATACTTGTCACACTATCTACCCTGTAAAAGATTTGGCGTGTATGTATGTACATGTAAGTACGTATGTATATATAAAAATGTATGAATTTATTTAAGAGTATTTTGTTTTAAAGCTTTGTATGTGCACGGTACAGTGTTATTATTATGTTGATAAACGATATGCGATTCGTCTCGGTTTCGCTCATTCGGCGTACCTCCGACTCGACGGTACCGGTCCATAGACACAATAACTACAATTCTGAGAATTGTACTTTTAATCAACACTCACTTAATCATCAATTTCGGTCTTCGTCAGTTCCGTTTTGAAAATAATAAACAGTTATTATAGCATGTTATAAAAACAGAAATTTAAAAAGGTATTATAAAATAGTTTAATTACAGTTTGACTGATAAAGGTGGCTCCACCGATAATAATAAAAAAACCGTTGCTTGCCTTTAGACATTAATGTTATTGATGCGTTGCCGCAGTCTAAAGCCACAAATGTAAGTCTACCGACTGCCATAACGGTTCAAACGGTTGTAACTAACTAACGTGGCCGTACTGGTATAGTTTTGCTATGACACCTAGCCTGGTACCACGGTCACGTTGCTATTATAACGTCAGTGCTTACAATGATCATGTTTCGGTTCATGGTAGGACAGCAAGTATAAGTATTATTTTTGTTTATTTCTTTATTTCTTTTTCGAAGTAAGTATGTAAATATACATTTTTCGAATGTCACTATACATTTTATAACAGTTAGTAATATTTGACTTATTTAAATATTATCTTGTACAACAAAAGTGTCATTATTTTTAAAACTAATTGTTAAACAATTCCTATGTATATAAACGGTATACGAAACAAATTATTGAACATCGTTTAGACTAATTACAATCAGCACATATTATATATAAACATTATAAAAAAATAACATGATTTTCGAAAAAAAGAAGTTTTTCATATTATTACATAATATTTTCATGATTAAAATTAAAGTTAAAAGTAAACGTTTTGTTGTAAACAGTTGAAAAAAAAATTCAAAATCACCTACTGTTTTAACAGATACTTAAAACAAACGTTTAAATTATATAATACAAGTTCAATAATCACTTTAAATTAAAGTACATTTTAAAAACAAAGTTTAAATCTGTTCTATCTACAATCTATACATAAATGAAAATTATAAAAAAATTAAATTCACATTATATTCTCTTATTTAAAAGAATAATTATCTTCATATAAGAAGTTCAATAATTTAATAACTTTTTTAAAATAAATGATAAATTTAAAAGCAATAGAAAGAAAAGTGATTTTAAAAAATATTATAAAAATAAATTGAAAATCAATATCATCATTGCATTTAAAACATTACATGGACATTTTTTCCACATGCCAATATCAAAGGATAAATATGATTACCACGTATTTACATAACATTCGATTTTCTTTAAACATAATCTTTTCATTTAATCATATAATATAAGACAAGCGTGTCAGAAAATAAACAAAACTAAGCAGTTAATTAAAAGTCACACTATCCACTAACATCATAAAAATGTTGTTCCTATTTCTTCTTAAACTACCTAGATAACTATAGTTAAAACTTTTAAATGTCAATAAAATAAATTAATATCCTAAAATGCTGGACTAAATTTAGAAAATAATGTATGATTAAATATGAGAAGTCATGTTATCTATAAAAAAGCTAAAAATATATTCATTATATTATTGTTACATAACTGTATTAATATCGCATCAGTTTTAACTCTCAATATTGTGTATTAAGATATTACGAGTATGGTAAGGCGCTTATAACAATTTTCTTTGATTTTTTGCTTAATAAGTATTCTATACATTCGTATATATGAGACTATTTTAAAAGACTGTCACCTAACCGTAAAACTATAATTTTTTTATAGTCGATTTCAGCATTTTTGTTTTTTGTAGTATATTTGAAAAGGTAGAATATCGAAAGCAGTTGTTTATTATTACTTAGATTAGGAACTTGGTGGGAAATTAGTAGTGAAGAAAGTAGTAGTTAAATTCTTAAAAGGACCCATGGAAGACGTTTCATTTCGATATACATAAGATTTATACGATCCGATTGCATAACAACAATGTTGTATTCCGAAATAATATTAGTATGTATAATTGGTTTGTATCTCAATATCCGGTCGGAAATTAAATCCTAATTCCGTTCGATATTGAATCCCTCACAAGCCTATGTTGTTTACTGCCTACGGCGAGGACCTGCGCTCAATCAGCACCGCTAGATAACATGGCAGCGGTTTAAAAAGTGCTTTTAAGCGCTCTTAACAATAAGTAAAAGTGCAAGATAGTTTATTACTTACATTTACTAAGTTTGGAAACGGTTAGAAAGTCACATTAACATTCAGTCCCTTATTTAAATTTACTAGCTGCTACTCACCGTAACGTAACAATGGTAAGCACTGACGTTACAGCAACAAGAACTTTTAAGACGATGTTGCAAGTCTAAGTCAGAACTCTACCACTTCGTTTGACTGAAAGCTGGACAGTCTATGAAGGTTGGAGAGACTAATCTTTTTAGATTGTAAGAAAGCAAATATGCAGGTGCTACCTGATGCCACCATTCACATAATAGACATTACTGGTGCGTCGCATTACATAAACATAGTACGGAGGTAGTACTAATCCAGTCCAAATTTCTAATAAAAAATGTTGACTGGTTGTCGATAGACTTGCCACCTATCACATTATGGGTCTTAGTATCTTCGGCTAGTCATGGGTACCCTGGTTGTGCCACTTCTAACGTCTTCGGGTGTATGGGCGTGAAGAAACTTTTTTTATGATATTTAACCAGTGACATAATTGTTTTATGGTATTGCATGGCAAACAAGGAGACAGATTTCGTAATGGTAAGAAATTCACGCCGCCTAGAGACACCAAAGGTGGTAATGGTGCGTTGGCAACCTGAGGCTTCAACCAAAATTAAGCATACCGGTTACTTTATCTTCCCAACCGGAACATATAAACAGCAAGCGTTGTCGTTATGGCGGCAGGAATAGATTATGCGGTGGTACCAATCCGGGTGAGTCGCTGCGAATTCTACTACCTAGTCAAATGTAACTGTGCTAGTAACGGTAAACCTATGCTCACCTTTTACGAGCTGCTTGGCAGGAAGGCAGATAGTATATTCTGCAAAGAAGTCCGGACCCACACGGGGGGTTATTACTGTGATGATTTAACTGTTAACATTGTTCTTAGATAACCATAAACTAAATAAATCGGACATTCGCAACAAAAATATTTTTTGTCTTTAGTTTTTATTTAATAGAAAGTAAAAGTCAAAAAAGGATAATATCTAGTTATAAATGACAATCGTGGGCATAACCCAAACAAATTACCGAGCAACAATATGTTGTCTATTATTATATTTTTTCCTTTATATTCACACACCATCCCGGGACATATGGCTGCCGGCTAAATAGGTCACTTAATATGGTAATACGGTACTCGCACTAGACATTAACATCTATGATTTTTTCATATCAATTTATAAATAGTATGTTAGAAAGAGTATTTAAATTGTATTAGACTATACAGAACTAGAAATTTGTTTGTTTCACATAGTACATACAAGAGGCACCTGTGACGCGACTTTATAATAATAAAATCCATCACCGTATCAAAACGCTACCACACACTCAGAAGATCCGGAATAAAGAATCTCAACGGGCTTGTCTTTTTTTGTATCATTTACAAATTAGATACATACGTATCTTCACGCCAAGTCCCTTACGGGGTAGGCAGAGATCGAGGATCGAGTAGAGGGGATCGAGTGCCAGACCTCACGATTCTGACAAACCTGTCAGGCTACCTTCACATTCATTACCCTTTTCATACAAACACGCCGGTTTCGGAGACTCTTGACACCACCCTCGGATAATATCCGAGTGATCTGACCGTGGAATATCAACCTTAGTCTCCCCGGGTACCTACATCCATCAACATTCGCATTGTACCTATATCTGCTTTACCAATCTTTCATCTGTCATTCTTTTCACATGACCGAACCAGTGGAGCATGCCCTTTCGCATTTTAACACCAACACTTTCTTTCAATCTCTCTCTTTCTCGGATCTCACTGTTACGAATGCGGTCAGCGAGCGTTACACCACAGATTCTCCGTAGCGCTCTCATTTCGACCGTATTTGTTCTACTTTCATGGTTTTTTTGACATACCCAACTCTCGCTGCCAAACAATAACGTTGGGATAAGCACAAATACAAAGTGAGTCTAGCGTTTTGACTCAAAACCTCGCTTTGAAATAGCTTACCCAACGCTCCATTCACACTATTCCCTGCACACACTCTCCTCTCTACATCCGCGGTGTACCTTCCATCCCTGCTAAAAGCGCAACCAAGATATACAATTTCATTCACTTGTTCCAGCACTACATCATCAACTAAAACTCTTACACCCGTTCGGGCTTCGTCTCTTTCAAACACCATATCTTTGGTTTTCGTCGCATTTAAATGTAAGCCAATTTCTTTACAATCTCCTTCCATAACTGTGATCAGTGTCTGCAGCTCAGATAGTGTAGAGCCCAAAAGTACAGCATCATCTGCATAAAGCAGGCAGTTCACCATTCGGTCACCAATACGCATTCCCACATTCATAGAAAAAATAAAATATAAAGAGATCTCATTTTTTGAACCTTGCTTAGGAGTCAGTTGTCTATACATATAAAATAGTAATCAGTTACTGTAGTCACGCTAATGAACATTATCAAAAAGCATCTTCACGCCCATATCCCCGAAGGGGTAGACAGAGGCACAACCACGGCACTCACGACTAGCCGAAGGCACTAAGTCCCACAATGTGATAGGTGGCAAGCCGACCCGGGATTCCAACCCGGGACCTCATGCAGTCAAGTCCAACAACTGAACCGCTAGACCACAGAGGCGACATTATCAATGCAAAGAATTAGCTGCCAGTGCGATACTGGTTTCTTGAACTTGATCAAACCTCATAGAATTCTTTAGGTCTTGTAGCTGTTGTTTGAAAATTTAATTGTTAATATAAACAAACAAAAACAAGTCTCCATTAAAATAATGTTTCCACCAGTCAGACCATAACAGGAAGGTGAAAACTTAATTGTCACTAACACTGTGATAGAGTTATTCTGCTCCAGCTTATTACTAGTTTATCCTTCAATATTATACAAAATGTAAAACGAAAATCAAGTGTTATTTTTCTAGCCAAATGTCACGTTGTTATTGATAGATTTTTAATAATTGAATATAAAATGTGTAGGGTTAAACAACCATCCATTATGACCCGTATTATGTGTTAATGTGGAATACCTAAACGGACATTACAATTTTAAAGTGCACAACATTATACATTTAAAACATTGTTTTTTGAATACGTTGACCAAGTTGTTTTTGCATTTCATGATGTTTTTTTCATGATTTAATTTTGTTTTGTAATTTGCTATTGTCGGTAGAGTCTGAATAGATTTCTGTTTTTTATGCAAAATAACTATTTGCTGTAAACTTTGTTTTTCTTTTTTTTAACTTCCTTGAATTGAAACTGTGCTGCAATTCGCCTGGATTATTACAACCTCCTCAACTATGCCTGCAGCCATAGTGCCAGCGCTCATCATTATCGTGTCGCGCTGAAAAGTAGAGTAGCCTGAGCCAACCGTTTCTTTTGATCGATGATGACTTATGTATATTTCAAATTGAATATCTTCTTTGAAATTCATTTTCTTTCCTAGGAAAACGGACTAGAGATATTTACGTGTAAGAGTAATAAGGAAATCCAGACTTAAATGAGATATTTTTCTGCAATATATTTAGTATATACATACAAAACTTAGCTCCTTTATGATAATTATTTATAGAAAACTGTAGTTGTTACCAATTAAAAAACCCGTTTTCCCTGTACTAGATTTTGCTAAATGCCTTTGTTAAAACTAGAATTAACTAATCCACAAAATTGAATATCAGTTAAAATAAATTTGTACTAGAGAAAGCGCTTTTTCCGAAGCGAATAAATCAAAACAATTCCGTATAAAATGAAACTTCAAAGATCTGTTGAATGGCCTAACCACTACATAGAGAAAATGTTGTTCTCTTTCTGTGCGCATTAAAAAAAATACCTAACACCCCGAAGGTTACCAAAGGTAAGAAAATTTGTCAGCTTGGGGTGCTCTAAACTCTGCGATTCCACGAGGAAAAACGTGTTCCTTGAGAAATAGAAAACTAGGTATATTCTATTTATCAATCTCAAATTTGTTTCTTATAATAATAATAATTGTTAGTGCTTATTTTTGACATTTAGTTTATATTTCCGAAAATAGGATACCTACTTAAAAAACGTTAAGTTAATTTTTATATTACGTTATATTAGTAATACTTTATAGTGGAATTATTAATTTTAAATTTGAAAAGCACCAAAAAATAAAAAAGTATAACCTAAAATAAAAAAAGTGGAAGTATATTTTTAAAGTTGATTTGCCCCTTTCTGGGGCTGGCTAAGACCTTTAGAGTTTAGGCCATGCGTCCACGTCTTCCGTATTAATTATTTCTGTTACATTCATTAGTCACATGTCTTTCGTATTAATTATTCTTATACAGTCATTAGTCACTATTTAGAAAGTCACGTCAGGGTCTTGAGTAAAACGGTGGTCACTTTACACAAGCTCTAATTAACTAATTTTACTCATGATTTACATTAAATTCAATAATTGTGAAAAATTTACGACCAACTTCATTCACGATGGCGCCAACTCAACTCATTTTTTTAAATTAAATTTATCCTTTTGAAACAGGCTTAGGCAACCTATACCCATGCTGCTTTTTCGATCACAATAAGTATTATATTTTTTCCTAATATAAACTATCTGTCTTGGATAAGATACTAATAAATCCCTTCTATCCCTATTAATATTATAAATGTGAAAGTAACTCTGTCTGTCTGTCTGTCTGTCTGTCTGTTACGCTTTCACGCCTAAACCAGTGAACTGATTTTGATGAAATTTGGTACAGAGATAAAATAGACCCCGAGGAACAACACAGGCTTCTTTTTATTGCAAAAAAATAGGAGAGAATGGGTAAAAAGAGGGTATGAATGTTCATATGTAAATTCGTCATTTTTAAAGCTGTAACAGTGAAACATTGTATTTAGACACTTTATGATAAACGAAAGATAATAGGCTACTTTTTATCACTAAAACATGGTGGAGAATGGATAAAAAGAGGTGATGAATGTTCGTACGGAAAATCGTCATTTTTGAAGATATAACGGTGAGACTTTATATTCAGACTCTTTATTAGGAATGAAAGAACATAGGCTACTTTTATAGCCAAAATTGGGGTAAAAACAGGTGATGAATGTTTGAATTGAAAATCGTCATTTTTAAAAATGTAATAGTGAAACTTTGTATTTAGACATTTAATGAGGAACGAAAGAACATAGGCTACTTTTTATAGTGATAATTTAATCAAAACTACGTCACCGCTATTGTGTTTAGTATAGCCAAATTAATTTTCCAGATTTTTCTCTTAATAAAATGAACCGAAACACACCTTTTATGACTAAGTTGGTATGAAAGCAGTTCGTCTATATTTTTTTATAAAAGCTCGGAACCAAAGTCTATACTATCTATACTAATATTACAAAGCTGAAGAGTTTGTTTGTTTGTTTGCTTGAACTTTCAGTGTTAGAAAGTCCATTTATTGAAGAAGTGTATAGGCTATAACATCATCACGCTAAGATCAATGGGAGCGGAGCACCAATGATAAATGTTTTAAAATCGGGGGATTTTTTCCTATTGAGAGCGTGCGCTGCGTTAACGTTGAAAGTTTCGTAAAAATAATCTATGAAAGAATTGTTCGCGACAGCACATTTCTATCTTTTAAGTTTGGCTCACTGTAACCTTTTTTTATGCTAACCAAATTTGTTTCAAAATAATGCATTATTTACGAAGGTTATTTTATAAAAACGATGTTAATCCCCATCCAAAAAAAAAAGTCATTCATCACAAGTATTTAATTTAAAACAAAATTGCAAACAAAGTTTGAAGAAGGACGTAGGCCGTTTTTTATCTTAAAATTTCAACGGGTAGCGTTGGAGAGTTAAATATTAAATAAATAGACTACGCGGGGCGAAGCCGCGGGTAGCAGCTAGTAATAATTATAAAATACTAGCGGCCCGGTGCGTGCTTCGCTACGCAAAATATGACCGTATGCATGACATAACACAACAAAATAAATCTCATCTAGCTACATTTGTCTGATATTATTTTGGTGTTTCATTTATTATTTATATTTCATTCATTATTTTAGTTACTCGTACTTGCGACTAAATCATCTTATTATCACGTAGTCGTTATCACGGGTATGTTTCTTTCGTTTTGCAGTATGGTATTCCTATTTGGGGGAATTCTCTTTAGAGTTCAGAAGAAGTGTATACGTGCGATATGTAGTGTCAATCAGTTACATTCCATGCAAGCAACTTTTTAAGTGACTTAAAATGTTAGCTATACCTTATGTTTGTTTATATTTAAAGGCTGGATATGTATTTGTGAATAAACATCATTATTTGTTTCATACAAATGCTGAAGTCCTAAGTTTGTCACATTTTAGAAATAGTGAGAAACTACATGTGCCTAACTAAAAACTCAACATTTACAAAAATAACGTGTATGGCATGTCCATTCATATATACAATCAAATTCCTGATAATCTTAAATCACTTCCATTAAACAGATTTCGAAAAAATGTATTCCATTTACTTTTAGAGAAAACATAAGTGTCAAAGATTTTCTTGCAGACAAGAATAAATAATAAAGTATTTCTAATATGATTGGTTGCCGGGGAGTTTGTTTTGCCGTTTCCTCTACTGTCTGGCTAAGTTTGGAAACGGTGGTAGTTTACGGTAGATAGGGATACATTATTATTTACATTCTAAAAATTGTTTGTATTAATAAATAATCATGTAATCTCAAAATCACCACAAAAAACAGTTTTTGAATAGTAAATAAATAATTAAAAACCTATTAAAATATTTGCAAACCACAAGTAGGCAGAATATGTGGGAACGCTTAAATGTTTTTGTAACATCTTTGTAACACTCATATTCCGCAAATAAATATTTTTTCTTTCATTTTTCTTTTCTTAGTTATACAGATTTTTTTCACTTTTTACCCCTTTTATCTTTAAAATAGGACGGAATCTTCAAAAAGCGCTCTAGTCCTTTTAAAGGTTCCCGCTAAACGTGACGAAAATAAGAATTGTGTTGCCATAACACACGCGTTAATCTCTTGGAAGGAAGATGCTGCTATTTTATGATTACACTACATTTATTAATAATGTTTTTAATATGAAGTTAGTACTTGGTTACTCAGAACAACAAGTACAGTAGTAAGCTCGGATAGTACTTGGAGTAAGCGATTTTTGTCAAAAAGACGGTAAAAGCTCAGTCAGCGAGTTGAACAAAACTCTGACCAATGACGATTGGGCCCATCAGCCCTTATACGCTTGTTAACCCCCTCTAATTTCCATTTATGACTTTTTTCGATATTCCAGGTTAAACAAATAAAGAGTGTGTCCAAAATGTTTGACCGTATTATGTGAATGAGATCGAAACGACACAGTGTCGCTGAGTAGATATTGACTCAGTTGTGTTTACTTTGTATGTGCGCGAGCGGCTTCGGCTGAATGTCATAAGGTGATCATTTTATTAACCACATACTGGCAAAAAACCTGTAGAAAAAAATTATCTTCATGCCATATCCCCGAAGCGGTAGGCAGATGCACAACCAGGGCACTCGCGACTAGCCGAAGACATTAAGTCCTACAATGTGATAGGTGGCAAGCCTATCGCCAACCGGGCACATATCCAATCCCGAGCAACAATTTTTTTAATAGAAAATTGGAAAAACCAAATTTTCTCTTTGTTGCCCGACACGGGATTCAAACCCGTGACCTCATGCAGTCAAGTCCAACACCTGAATTGCTAGACCACAGAGGCGACTGTAGAAAAATGGATTCTGTACAATGAAAATATAAAAAAAAATAGTTGCAGTCAACTAAAAAAGGCTACAGAACACATTTGTTCAATCTCAGTCTGTCTGTATCATGAGTATCATGACCGCGATTCACGCCGAATCTGCTGAACCGATTGTTACGAAATTTAGCTAGTAGGTACTGTGTTTCGAGGAAGGTAATAAGATTTTTTATCGCGCTCACAACAGGGGTTCCAGTGGTAGAGGGGTAAAACTCAAAATGTAAATTGGATAGTAATTCATTAACACGTAGTCCGATTTCATTTATTCGTCTTTTGGTTTGTAGCGTGTGCTTTACATATTGTCCCATTTTCTTTTTAAAGTCATAAGTTTTCAAGTTTAGAAATTAGGTACAGATAGATATAACAAGACTCAGTACAAAGTGACCAAGTAAATTTTTGAAACCCGGAATCTAGAGAAACATGTGAACGTACTGTATATCTTGATATCATACTTCACGCAAAGTCAAATCAAAAATAGTCCATATACAATGAAATTAGATCATGTTAAGTTTGAAGTTCCCAAATAACTATGATTATGATTATGAAATAACTATGATACTATGATTCTATTATAAAGGCGAAGCAAAAGTGTTGCCCTTGCCACTAACATATCAGAGAGATTCTATTGATTGCGCGTGCGCAAAGATTTTTCTAATCTAAAATCTAAATTACACTGGCCGCGATTATATTATTGTGTTGCCCGCATATATTTAATTTGTACGCAATGACACGTGTCGTTTTCTACAGTTGGCAAATAAATTGCATATTTTAAATTTGAAAATAAAAAAGCTCTCTAGCAAATCTGACCTAGCACAACACAAAAAATTGATAATTTTCAAACAAATGCTTTTAAGTTATCTCTATTTGAAATATAACGCAGAACTCGAAAGAAATACAACAGTGTTTTCGGTTTCTTTTGTTAGAAAATTGTTATAAAATAATAAATCGCTTCGCCCATTTCTAGTTATTATACTAGGGAATATTTTAATGAAAAATTGAAACAAATATTTTATCTAGATTAATAAAAGCCTTGAATTATATGAGCTATAAGTAAAATCTATTTGTACATCTTTATATATATAATTCTTGTGTTCGTGTGTTTGTCACTGAACTCCTCTTAGACGACTGGACCGATTTTTATGAAATTTTTTGTGTGTAATCAAGGGGATTCGAGAATGGTTTAGATTCATAATTTGGTCTCCTGGAAATTTTTTTTTTAATAATAAGTAGTTGTTGATTTTGGAACGTCTTACATTGGGTCCGACAGACTGCGCTATTATCGAAGCATTAATGTCAAGCGATACAAAGTTTGCTGGGTCAGCTAGTATAGACATAATTATATTATGTCTACTGATGTCTGCATTGTCATCTCTATATTATTTTCTCGAAAATCAAATCCTACAGATGTTTACTTGTCTTATTTCGTGCCGTTTTTTTTATTTATACAAGTTTTAAATAAAATTAGTGTTAGGGTTATAACTGAAGAAATTCCTTAGACGAAAAAAGGTTTTTTATGCTACCCTTCCAAACTGAACTCACCGTCAGCAACAACGTTACGTTGACGCACACGTAACTAGGGTTATGGTAAACCGGGTGTTGTAGACTGTACGTGACTTGAATGCTGTGCTATTGGTGATTAAAAAGAATGCGGGCTTTAAACAGCTGTCAAATGTCAACTAAGTGGCGGGAGTAGTTTTTTTTGTTGAACATTGTTTTAACACGGACCAAGGTTAATCACCTGTACATCCTTTGATAGTAAAATAAATTTTACATTATATTTCCTTGCAATTTAATGAGCGTTATGCTATTTTATTATTTTATATCTGCATTAATTTAATACACATAAATATATGTAATTCTAGCTGTGGCCCACGATGTTGCCCGCGTGGTTACAGGTCCCACAGTAACATTTTTTCGGGATAAAAATTACCCTATGTGTTATTCCTAGTTATCCTCTATGATTGTGCTAAATGTCATGATAATGGGCTTAGCAGTTTTTGCGTGAAAGAGTAACAAATACACAAACTTTCGCATTATATGTATTTATTTCGCGTAATATGATATAAGTAGGATAGGGCATGTTCCAGTTATGAAGAATGAACATAACAATGAAAGAGCTAATCGTTCAATGAATAAAGTATAGTACTTAAACCTCTTAACAAAATACTTTTTGATTTTTTTTCGTATCGCAACAGTCAAAATGTTGAAAATGTTTGTAAAACTTTTTGCTAATGTGTTTTATATTAGCTGGGAATGTCAGCATAGTTTCAAATGCACGCTACCAATATGTTCCGGTTTTCGTGAGTAGATACTGTTTACGGAAACCTACGGTTACGGAACCTTAAACGTACTTCATTACGTCACACAAGAAGAATAGCTCAGTAAATAATGCGTTAATAAGTAGAGGCACCCAACGAAACGTGGAAATATCTTGAAATAGCGAGAAACGTGACAAAACCAGCACATTATCTTAGTCGTGTTGTAGTAAATTTCATATTTTTAATGTTCAGCTGTAAACATTGTTAATGAGCCTTGGTTTTATTGTCTTGTTCGATGGGTCGCGAGTGACCCAACTCAGGATGCTCTGTACATAAAGTACCTCTTTTTGAGAAGTCTTCGGTGCTGAGGATCGTAAGGTTCACGGACGGTGTGTGGCTTTATGAACTTGGCTGTTGCAGGGCGTTCTATCCGACTTGCTCATTCCTGGATTTGTCTACAAATTCTTTATTTACTTCTAAAGCTAGTCTTACGAGCCAGTGGTATCTTCATTGGTGGAAGCGATTAATTTCTATGCGCAAACGTTCATAAGAGCTATTTGGATTAAATTTATAGGCGGCCGTGGTCACCTACCATTAGAGGAGCAGTCGGCGGGTTTTCTTATAAAAAATAGTTTCTGGTGGCGTATTATGGAAAGTATATTCGCTGAAGATGTCTCCATTTTAGAAATCGGTTAAACAGCTTTCCCTGCTACATATACAATGGCGGTGTTTCGTATGTAAAATATGTACATTACCAAGTAAATACCGGTTATTGTGATTCAAATAAATTTAAATCTCTGCGACGTGGCGCAAGTGCCAACTGTAACTGATGTAACCTCTTTTGTTTGTTGGCTCCGATATTTTAGTGTCGAGCGTGTGCACATCTGTGTATCAGCCTTTGGCTCCAATGTTACAAAATCCCAGTTTCTAAAAATATGAAATTTGTATAGTATTATTTAATTAGTTGTGAATGACCCACCAGAGTAATAGCTAAAATTAATACCTGAGAATTGAAATTCACTGTTTAAAAAAAAGACCTTGTTACACTCTTCAGGAAATATTTCGTTTTTTCTACATTAGCGTGCTTCGAGTTGAAGATTATTATACTATGATGATATTTAAACTAAAGTATTGACAGAATAACATTAATATACATTGCGCCTTGCCTTTTCCACTATATCGATACGTGGCGTTGTCTAGTCACAATTTAAATTAAAATAGTAGGCGCAGACTTACAAAATAAGCCTTAGTCCTAACATTCTAGCCAGGTATATGTTTTATACATTGACCTCTAAGTATATGGACATGAAATACCTACGAAAAAAGCCTGCCGCCAACTGTCAATATGGCTGTCATTTTGACATTATAAGGCTGTCCAGAAAAAGTAGAGTATCGATATCGATACATGATCTATTAGTGACGATTGATAGTTAAGTTTAGGTAAATAGATAAGAATTATTATTTACCTACCGAATGAAATCGCAACTATCAACTTACTTACTTTGTGCTACTCAATTGGCATATACCTAAATAGGGAAATGTAATTAAACGAAAGAAAGAATATTTGTTTACTTTTCGCGAGCTTATTTTTTGTACATTGTTGCGTGCAAATATGTTTATTATTCTTTATATAAGTTAACTCTTTATATTTACAAGATTCATTATCATTACAAAAAAATATCAGATTACATTCAAACCACTTTCTATACTTTAAAGTGAGCACTTGAAAGAATTCTTGTTAAGCTAGACTGTGATTGATATTTTCAGTGGCAATGGTATACATTCTTATCTTGTCCAAATATTCTTTTCTGGGAACGTAAAATAAAATATCAACAATTGTAATAGTACATCACTATATAACTTGAACACTAAATATGGATTCTTGGCAAGCATGAGAACTGTCATGACGTCAATTTAAATCGACGCCAAAATGAGCATAGACAACAATGTCGTTATCTCTTTTGGTGTACATACTATCAACATTTGTTAATAAGGGACAAATAGATGTTGTTAAGTAATATGTCGATTCCAACGATATATATACAACTAAGTTTGCTATAGAACATTGTTGCACTTCTTTATATATTCCTATTTCTATGGTTTTATACTACCAGCATATCCCTCTTCAAAAAATCAACGTATTTGTGATCTTTGATGTTATCCCTCTATTCATGTACTAGTTAAAAAAAAATATGTACTTACACGAGTTTTAAAGTAAAAACAAAACTTAAATGTATCTATCATGAGCACGCTCTATATTGAGATACGCTCTTCTACTGGTTTTTAAGACATCTATTGGTACTTCGCGTTTAACGCTTGTGGTAGGTCATATTTTATTTGTTGGGTTTGACAGACGTCAGTTTTGATGTTCGATCATAAGTTTTGAAGCTATGAATCATTTGGTTTTTTTTATTTTGTTGGGTTCGTTTGCATAAGAGGCTAATAACATCAATATTTATAGAGTAAGTTTGTACTAGCCGACCAGGCGAACAAATATGCGGCTTAAAATTACTACAGTTTGTATGTTGGGAAACATTAAAGTACTTATCGGTTTCCCTATTTTCCCTGCAAATTTCCCGGTTTTTCTTATCATGTGACCCTTGGGACTAGAACAATGGACTATCCTTTCCGGTGTGATGCGATGACCACGAGAAGTGGGGATTCATTTTTACGTGTATATATTGGATCCGCCTTATTTTACCCGGATTTGAAAAAAGGGGAACGTTATATATTCAACTTCTATATTTTTATATGTGATGTTAATCAAATTTTGTTGTCGCCTCTGTGGTCTAGCGGTTCAGTTGTTGGACTTGACTGCAAGAGGTCCTGGGTTCGATTCCCGGGTCGGATAACAAAAAAAAATTGGGTTTTTCCAATTTTCTGATAAAAAAAAACGTTGCTCGGGATTGAATATATGCCCGGTTGGCGATAGCCTTGCCACTTATCACATTGTGGGACTTAGTGTCTTCGGCTAGTCGTGGGTGCCCTGGTTGTGCCCTTGCCTACCTCTTCGGGGACATGGGCGTGAAGATACTTTTTCCTTTTTTTAATTTTGTAGTTTCTAAACTGATTTTGGAAATCATTTTTATTTGTTAAAACGTACTTTCTCGGTGCTCTCATTGTAGCAATAGCAAATAGCAAAAGAAGTATAACTTCAAAAAAATTCTTGCCAATTACGTAGAAAATGAAATCAATTATTTATATTAGTTTTAATATATCTAAGATAGTAGGAATAGACGTAATATTAGGTAATAATTAGATGTTTACAAAAAGAAGCTTCCTGCTACGTAACGTGTAGGTTTCGTCGGGGGCTATAAAACATTTTTAATGTTAGTGTTATTGTTCTTGGTATTAGGTTATATTGCAGTATCGATTTGAATTTCATACTTAGGGATTTTGCTGTTATAGTAACGGTACATCACCGTGGCAATGGCATTGCCGTTTTCGCCATTTTAATAAACGTTCTGTGAATAGCTAGCTAGGACATTGTTGCGTTTGTTAATGTGCTTAGATTTGCTATTTTTCACCGAACTTTGTTTTTTTTTGCGATGATGGCTGTTTGAAAACACGGACGTTAATTTAGAACGATTAATTATTATACGATATTAACTGTTTATAAATAGCTACCTGTAAGTTGTCAGACGCACCTGTACTTGTGAAGACTGCGTGTGGGCCTTTTTTTATTGAAGGCACCATGCTAATGAGGTTGGTTAGCGCGAAAAAGGCGGAGAGGTCCGAATTTTATGACTTAAATCCTCTGTTTTATGACCTGACGTGTCAACAAGGGCGGCATTGTAGAGCTGTAGGGATACTCTTCAATCTTGATTTTATGCAAGTTGGAAATCGGAATCGGATATGTCATTTTAGATGCTCTTGAACACGGTTCTAGCGGATTATTAACATTTAGTTAAAAACAATATACTGTTTCATCGTTTATGAACTTCTAATTATCCTTTAAATCCAATTTGTCTGAAATCGAGGTTCAAGAATAACGACTGGCGTTGAAGGGCCTGTTAAGAATATCTGTCGACCTGGTTTAAGGTCGATAAGGAACAAGGAAAAATATACGATTTTTTTAATGTAGCTTGATGGCTAATACTTATTCTCTTGTATTGCGAGCCTCACATGCGAGCGAAATCAAAATTTGTTTGTGTGAATGCTCGTGTGAAAAGTCTTTTTTATGGAATAAGAGGCCAACAAGTTGGTGCCCTGACTGCTGAAATACTCGATAGGTCAAAGGTGCATTTCCAACCTCAAGCCGGGTTTGCTAAGCCTTTTTTGAAAGAAAGTTTCTTGGTTCTCCCGCACCCCTCCAACCGGAGCCCGATAGTGGCGAGCACTGATGTTAGCAAAAGGAAAAACATTGGTATTAACCGATCAATTTATTAAATTATTAAACACCAAAAGTGGTATTGATAGGGTGGTTAACCTGAGACTAAAATACCAAGCCTCTTCTGTTAGTATTTTTTTCGGCTACCCTACTACCTATCTAAAGCCAAGGCACGACAGAAACGAACGCAGACACTATTGCAGAAACATAAGTTTCTAATGCTAATGATGTCTGGTATTTATAACTTCGTAAAGCCTAAACCGAACATGATGCAATTATCCACATTGTAGCTTAAGGTAGTAAACCCACTAATTATCCCAGAAAACGAAAAGCAATGTTGTTTATAATTGTAGAATGTGAGCGAAATGGTAGGCTGCAGGTAATCTGTTGTTTCATATGGGTTCCAAATCGTCATCTGGTAGTAACGAAAAGGGAACTATAGGGAACTATCCATTCTCGATAGTATGGAGTTCAAATGGAAATATCATTATAAAGACATGGCAGTATATTCACAGTAATTATATCCACAATTCTCGTTAAACTTTTACGACGGCGCTATGAAAAGAAAAATCAATTCTAATAAACCCCCTTTACAGTGCCATAGGAAGTTGAGTTTCCGTAATAAAAATTACCATGTATACTTACAGCATGCGCAGACGCAGGTTTAGTTTGTTTTCCGTCCCGCTCTCGACTGTGCTATAATAAGTTAGTTAGTTCTTTTACTCCCATGGTACGCTGTTCCGTCTCGCTGGCGGCTGTTGTAAACCAAGCAATCTGTCTCCCTCGCACACATGTAAACCTTTGCTAGGTGACAAGTTTGTTTACACACACGGTTGAATGATCGATATTGTATGCGAAATGGTATCGTATGTGTGCTGTACACTCCGGGACAAAAGCATAATTGTATTATTTGAATATAGGTACATATAAGAATTAAGAATTACCCACTAACGATTTTTCCCAAATGGTATTTTACTATCCCATCTATGGTCTGGCAGTCCGTCTTGTGCAGTGACTTTTTGAGGTCCTGAATTCGATCCCCGAAAAGAAAATATTTATTCAATTATTTAATAAAAAAGTTGCCTGGGACTGGATATGCGCCCGGTTGGCGATAGGCTAGCCATCTATCACATTGTAGGACTTAGTGTCTTTGGCTAGTCGTGGGTGCCTTGGTTGTGGCTCTGCCTAAAAACTTCGGGGATATGGGCGTGAAGATACTTTTTTTTTGTATTTTAGTATTTCTATATAATATCTTAACTAAAACCTGAGAGTGGTATCATTTTGGCTACTTCAGCTATTGAAATTTCCCGAAATCTGAAAGTATTTATTCTAGCATTGGAAGGCTACTGAATTTTTGAGGGTAAGAAATTGTCGTCGCTTATAGATAATGTACTTGTAACAACTGACGATGATTTTGCCAAACTGAGACTAGATTGCTAAGCATCTTGCGATGGTAAGTTTCTCGGCTAACCTGCACTCCAAACTGTGGAGTAACAGACAATGGTAATAAGCCACCGTCTTCTTTTTCTTTAGGAGAGAGAAAAAGTAAGACGGTGGCTTAAAGTTGGACGAGCTGTTAAAAATCTTTATCATCGATGCTGGCTATTAACTTACTGGATGACTAGTCCTCGAGATAGTAATGGGGTCGTCAAGCTCCACGCGGACGAAACACTTTTATTAAAAATCTTTTAAATAGGAGTAGAGCGTGAGCAGGCCTGTGGACTTGGACTAGTGAATCCGCCGCCGACCACATGCCCTTCCCCACTGACGCGGACCGACAGGGCAGACCTCAGCTCCTTAAGTTACATTCCTAAACTGCTGACTCGTGCTTATGGAAACCACAAATTTCACAACGGGCTTGCTTAAAATGCAATATGAAATTGCGGCGAGGCTCTCCGTCTATTAATCGACTCATCACTCTAAAACAACAATTTCTCTTTGACCCTACCTCGTCCGAGCCGAGTCTACGAGTGTTATTCCGCTGCCGCCAGTCTCTAGATCCTTTTTCTTGTGTCGTTTGTACTCAATGCTAAGGGGTGTGACCTCATCGAATCACTTCATCCTAGGTTATATGCTGCTATCTTCACCTATATTCGGCGAAGTGGATGGCGTCGCAGACCGATTTGATTTGACCAGTGTATTGTTCTACTTCTGGGTCCTTTCCCCGTTCACTCTTGTTAGCAGCAAGTTTTACTAGATAGATAACCGCTTAATAATATGTGCTTCTCTTTGTTGTATTCTGGTTTATAAAGTGATGTAGCCGGTGTACTAGCTCAACAATTACAACTTCGGTTTGATATAACTTATGTCCATATTAATGTGTATGGAGGATGTTATACCGACCACAAAGAAAGCGTTAAAATCAAAAACATAAAAAGGTAGTAAAAAAATATTATGGATATTATAATATCGAAAAAGAGCTGTGTTTGGATAAATACGGAGTATGTTCGAAACTAACGGGAAAGGTTGCTGGTAAGCTACCCCTTTTCTTTCCACAGTTTGTTTGCTTCAACACACAGCAAGCGAAGCCGTTAATTTAGGCTATTCGATTAAATTCGAAATAATAGGACTTGACCTTATAAGTAAATCGATATATATATATATATATTTACCAAATTATTGTCAATGATGGTAGGTGATTAGCACCTGCCAACGGGCACGAGGTCGGGTAGACCTCGTGAAATACTACCTGATTATAATTCACACGAAAATAACACTTATGTGTTATGAAATTAATGTGGGATTCGCGTGATGATGGGCTGATTATCACAATGTTACCTGACGTGTCTCATGACAGACCAGCCTACGCCCGCAGCTTTAACAGAGCGTCGTTAATTTATATCAACATTTCCTTAATTGAAAAAAAAATCGGTACGCTTGTAATTGAGTACTTGGAAACTTATCACCGAAATCTATATATTAATACGTGATGCCAAAACTTTGGACCCCTTTTTACGAAAATTGCGCAGATGCAGGAGCATAAAAGTTTGACACACTTATAGTTTATGTGTAGGAGAAACGCAGAACGCTAATGTTTTTTAATAATAATGCTTGTAAAGTACGTAAAATCGATAAATAAAACATTACCCACACTACCATGCATTTGACACACACAAACAAATATATTGATGATAGCGATAAAAGATCACAGATGGCCCACAATAAAGTTTGGAAACAAATTAGTTGGTCCTGAGAAATGAAGATGGCGTTCTTAATAAGATATTAAAATTTGTTATGGTCGAATTTCGACCAATGGGCGACCACTAGTTAAAATAAAACAATCAAATTTGATTCATAGTTTTCCCGTGACTAAGTCACAAATAGACAAAAATATTTTAGGTTAGGAGTTAAAAAAATCTTCCAAATTTTTTTTCTGGAATAGTAATACTATACTAATATACTGACATGTTATCGCCTCCGGCATCATCTATGAAAATTCTAATAATTATTTTCTGTCGAATAAAAATTATATTTATGGTCACATCTCTGGTTTGAATAAAATCGTCTTGGATTTAACTCTTCACAACCTGAACAATGTCTCAAATACCCTCGAAATCTCAAGAACCAGGTGAACTTTGTTCTGTAATTTTTATGTGATGCGCAAATATACAAATGACCAGACGAGAATAAAAAATGTTACACTACTACTTTACATACTAGATGTTACACGACTAGAGGATTCGATCCCGGTCCATTTTTCTAATCCCTGGATTTCGGGATTATGTACAGCTAATCCCGGGATTGTACTGGTGAATTGTACTTTCTAGAAAGTGGTAAGAAAAAGACAGTTAAAAATATCAAAATAAACTTTTTCTAAATCTTTAGAAAACAAAACAAAACTATACTTATTCTGATAAACTGACTGGACTGACACTAACTACAGAATTGCCTAGTTTCTTCATTTTTTTACAATAAAAAAAAATCTACTTCTGAACACTTGTTTTTTTTATGACATTGGAAGACAAACAAGCAGACGGATTACCTGATGGTAAGAAATTCACGCCGCCTAAAGAACCCAAAGGTGGTAACGGTGCGTTGCCAACCTGAGGCCAGGATGATAGGTCTCGAGCTAAAGTAAGTTTACCAGCTACCTTACCCTCCAAACTGGAATACGTCATGACGTTATGGCGGCAGGAATAGGTAAGGTGGTGGTACCAATCCGGAAACTTTACCACCTAGTCAGATGTCACTGTGTTAGTGACAGTAAGCGTATGCTCACCTTTTACGAGCTGCCTGGCAGGAAGGCAGATGGTCTATTCTGCAAAGGAGCCCGGACCAACACTTGTTCAGAAATACTGTAAAAAAGATTATATGCTATAGAGATAAATGTCTATAGGTACTTGTATTTTAAATTAAATAGACCACACAGACGAAACATCTTCATCTTTTTATGTTTGACACAAAAACTTTTTTTGGACAGTGACATTGTATCCTTCTTAATATTTAATTGAAGCGAAAAGAACATTTAAGTATCTTGCTAAAGAGTATTTATATTCCTTGATATAAACATAACCTCTTAAAGCTACAGATAATAACGTTCGTTATTTTTCATCTACATTCACTCAAACACATTTGTGATTTTCATTTTTTTAAAAATACATTGACAATTAACAAAAATACACGACATAAAGCGGTTTTTACACGTAATACAGTGGTAGCGGTCTTTAGCAATTACAAATGAAATCAGCAGCGTATACAAGATGGCCGTCAAAACGTCAAATGGAAGTAAGGACGTCTCATTTCACGTAGATTTGTATTCACATTTTTTAAAAACTATATATCCCGAAAATCCCGGTATATATGAGACTTAATCCCGAAAATTTCGGGACTAAAATAAGACCGGGATCCTGGATCGAATCTTCTATGCACGACATATTTAATCATGTTTTGTTACATTAGTTATGTCCAAGTACATGAAGTGTGTAGTGGTAAGACCACTGGTAGGTTCGAGGTGGAGACCATAATTCCTACAGCACCATTACATCTATGGTAATAGTGTTTTGTGGTGCTCCAAGGCCCGTCATAATTTGATGCGAGCATGTAACATATTGCCATGACCGAGTTGCCATTGTGCACCGCGCACGCTAGCACGTGACTATATTGGTGGGTTCATAGCACAAGAGACCACGATTGCGATTCATACGGAATTTTAACTACGGATTTTAATTTAAGGAAGTGAGTTGGATATGTCAGAAAAAGAATGAAAGTTGTGTAGATCCGGTCGAAATGAGAGCGCTACGAAAAATGTGTGATGTTACGCGCGCCGACTGTATTCGCAACAGTGAAATCAGAAAGAGACAGAGATGGGGATTAAAAAAAATAAGTGAAAAATGAGAAATGATATGCTTCGTTGGCGTATGTGTCATGTGGAAAGAATGTCAGGTCAAAGGTTTACCTAACAAATGTGTATGTAATGAAAATTTTGATAAATGTAGGAACCCGGTGAGATCTAAGTTGACATTTCATAATCAAATCGCTTGGGTTTTATCCAAAGGTTAACATTAAGAGTGGAGTTTTCAAAAACCGGTAAAATTGTAGGGAAAATGAAAAAATAATACTTTACTTTTACCTCAAAAACTGTTAGTAGCCGTTAATGTCAAGCGATATAAAGTTCGCCGGGTCGGTTAGTATCACAATAAATATCACAGAAGTGGTGCAATAATTTCCTAATCTTTTTTTAGTTTAAATCGTGAATCATGAACAATGTATCTATTTTTTTACCTTTTTATTTGCTCTTCGAAACTAGATAACAGTGGCGTCAGCTGTGTACATGTAACTTGCTCTCTATGATCGACTCAAAAGTGTTCTTATAACAATATTATTATTTATAGGTATTTGCAAATTTTCTATGGTATAGTGAAGTGATTGTTTTTATAATGTCTTAATGTTAAGTATTGCGTTAATTGTATTTTTTTGGGTGATTGCAGAAAAAAATAAGTTTGGCTTATACATAAAATAATGAGAACCGTAGAAGTAATTTATGAAATAGAAAGAAACAGGAATAAAATGGTTTATACTATATTTTGTGGGACGAATCAGGATTTTTTATGTGGAACAAAACTCAGTAGGCCGAACGAAGAACAATTCAAACTTCCATATCTAACATCTGAACTAAGGATAGAAACGCTAACATTGCGCACCATGAAATTATAAGTAGGGTTATCAATAAAAGAGCGAACGATAAAAAAGTGTACGCTACATTATTTTACAAAAATTTGGGAATACCTCCCTCGTTTTGTAACAGCACGACGGGCACGGTTGCAGTACCTACTCACACCCTGGAGGAGTTCATTTATTGTTAAACGATCGTAAAGCTCCGAGCACAGGCTCGGTCTCGTAGTGTTGCGGTTTAAAGACCTGCGTAGGTTGTGCAAAAATAAAAATAATTCCAAATATACCTAAAAGGAAACAAGTTAGTTTCTATACAACTATGCAAAGATTTTGTTCACTACGGTTATGCAAAATGCAATGTTTTTCCTGTCTGTTATACAAATGTACTTGAAATGTAGATAATAACTGAAGATATTTACAAGTTTTTTGCTTTAAATCATTTGTTTATTAATAACGCGTGAAGGAGAAATAAAACATACCAAGTGTGAGGCACACTCATACTCGTTAGGATCCGTAGCGCCGAACAATATATCTTTAGAAAAATGTAATATGTCTTCAAAAATATAAATATAAATGAGGTTTCCTAATATATGTCTTTACTTGTGGGGACTGAAATTGTTTAATCTTTTTAAGCATATAACGCATGGATCAAGAAGGAAATTGACCGGGTTTGAAAGATTTACTTTTTCATCTTGAGAATTCGAAACATTTATAAGTAGATATCGAGTTTAACGAAGTAACAAATACTTTTATACAATGACTAGCTGACCCGGCAAACATTGTTTTGCCATATAACTAATTAAATGTCGATTGATCAGTTATCGACCCGGGATAAAAAATGACTATTAAAAAAATAGGGGTTGGTGATAAAAGAGTGAAAATTTATATCTCTTTGATAATCCTTCTTTTTAGGGAGTTTCTTAGACTATGTTACATAACATTGCGACGATTTGTTGGAAACACGAAAAACTGAGGGAACTGCAAGTAATTGTATATTGTGGCGCATTTTAAAAGTCGGTTAAAAAGTAAACGTCAATTATTACAATGACATAATGACATTGAAGCATAGTTTCAATCATCATTGCATTTACTTGAATCAAGTAAAATACTTGAAGTCATCTTTATTCTAATCGTTTAGAATTCATTTTCCTCTACACTTGTGACAGTTACGTGATTCTACCCATAACAAGCGTGTATTTTTTTCTTTTTAAGGTTTTTCATGTGAGAATAGCCTTTATATTCATTGTGCAATGGCAGGTATATACCTACGTTTCGTTCCTGATTAAAAATAGAGCGTTAACTCATTTTTAGCTTAAGTTTCAAGCTTTAAGTTTCCGAATCCATTTTGCGATATTAAAATTTATATTTAAAATAATTGAGACGGCTCGTTGACGAGTATTAAGAAGTGGTTATGTTAAGAAAGCAGAAATCATAAACTTTTTAACGTCGCTAACATAGTCGTTGATATTAACTAGCAGATTTAATCCAAATTTAATAATTATCGGAAGATGAAAACAAAGTTTTCTCCAAACTTTCCTTCGTTGGAAGGTGGGTTTATAAACGTACATAAAAACGTTCCTTTATGTACTCGACATAACATAATGGGTGGTAATAACTATAAACTGTCAAAAAATTGATCAAAATCAAAATAATTAAAAATGAATAAAAACTTAAATATTTTTTCCTAATATTTAAAACACGAAATAAGCTTTTAATTTTAAATACGTTAAAATGAATTGAGGTTAATAAACACATTAAACTATGAATCACAAAAACGAAATGAAATATTTACCGCAAAAATTTCGACATTTATCCAAAGACATGCAAATAAGGCGGCAAAGAGAACCCTTCAAAGTTTCAAAAGTGGAATATTAAATGTTATTACGAAAGTTATAAAATAAAACAAATTTAAAAAACAATGGTTGTAAGTTAACAGTACGTACATAAGAACCGTTATTTCGCCACAATGTCTTAAAATACATATAAATATGCTTTTGGCCTTCGTATTCAAATTTTAGTATGTATCTAGGTAAAGTAATTGTTTAGAATTTGTACTGAGAATGGTTTTATGAATTCGAGTTTTTTTGAATCGACAATTTTTTTTGTTTATATGTACTCGTAGTTGCTAGGGAATCTACTGTGCATACTGAAGGCATAGCGTGATGTTATATAGCCTATAATCCTCTCCAAAAATTGAGCTGTCTGACGTACCTATTACGAGTTTTTCTAATCCAACAAGTAGTGCCACAGAATAGTGCAAACAAATAAACAAAAATATCACTATTAGGTACTGCAATCTTATAACAAATAATTTTTATTATATATAGGTAACTTGAACTGAAGAAAAAGTATTCGTACCACTTACTGTAAATACCTACTGCTAGTTGGATGTTAAGAGAATTTCTTCTTTTCAAATAGCGAAAACGAACTCAAAATTGAAATACCTATACTTTTTCAGTAATGTGGGATGATATATAATAACTCCAATAGATCAAAATTTAAACGCCCGTAAATGAACATTTATCGGTATTTGCATGAAGTAATACATTTCAGATGAACCTGTAACTAACGACTAGCGAAGGGTTTTTCGTACGATCATCTAATCCTTGACAATAGTGTTTAGTTCAAAAATGTTAGTTCACAAGTGTTTAGTTCTCAAGTCTCAACATGGCTATTATTTAATAATGTTTTGAAAACTTGCGAACGTCAAATGCAGCTGCCAGTGCGGCGCGCGGTTCACCATTGTTATCCGTGAAATTATAAACCACAGTCAATAAATATTCGTGTGTCATTTGATAACATAACAGAAGTCGCATCCAAAACGGTGCAATTGAAAATGTAAAAGTGGACGACTCTTACTAATATTCATAATTTTCAATTAAACATGATACAACATTAAACAGCTAATACATAATATACATATTAAAACTTTGTTTAATTTTTTAAAGTTGTACTAAACTGGATTGTGAACTAGAAGGAGTTTGGTCCGGTCGCCTTATTTAAAAAGGAACTAAACGATGTACTCATTTCTAAAAGATTAGTGAGTGACTATGAATATATAATGCATATCATACTGATCTTAGTGTGTTGCATGCATTTGTGTGTGTGTTCGTGGATAGTGGAACTACGTCAGGTACAAATATAAATTAAATACATAAGCCCTAAGTATCACATTTGGTCTGCGGACTGCGACTAATATATGGTTAACGAAGAGTAAATTACCTTAAATATATTTGGAAAAATGTCTGTCAGCCAGGACAGTTTGCTGTTAAAACTCGTACACTGAAAGTCCACGCGAATAAACTCGTATAAGCAATAGTTAAAAGATATAATTAATAATAGGTATAAATGCGAAATACTGTTTTAATTATCTGATTTAATCGCTACTATGGTCTAGTGGTCCAGATTGCATGTCGAGGTGACGGGTCTTTGGTATCCCCGGGTTAGGAAACTCAAAAAAAATTTTTTTGATTTCCTGATCAAAACAACCGTGCCCGGGATCCAATTATGTATGCCCGGTTGTGCGATAGGTTTGCCACCTATCACATTGTGGACTAAGATGTAACTTCGGTTAATTTTGGGTGTCAACTGGTTGTATTCTTCGGGGATATGGGTGTGAAGATACTTAATTATCTGACAATTATATAGAAGCCACCCATAAGTAAAAAAATCCTTTAAAAGTAAATTTACGCAGGCAAAACCGCATGAAATCGCTTATTAATAATCAAAATTTGATTGTTGCTTCGTGAGTTACGGTACTTACCTACTGTATACGTCAAATAATAACGAATATTATGTGTGTTCGTTGTCGCGTGAATTTTGGTACTTAAAAGGTCATGCCCACCACCTACGGCGTGGCAACAGGCACTGCTGCTTTCCGGTCTGTGGAAAGTTCGCTATTGCTTTTTCTTTTTTTATTTGAGCATTTTCTATATTATAAGAAGACAAACTACCAGACGGGTTTCCTGATAGTAAGAAATACACTTCTCCTATAGAAAGACAAAACCAAAGACGTTAATGTTGCGTTGCCAACTTTAGTGACAAGTAAGTTTAATAGTTACTCTACTTTCTCAACCGGATCGCTACAAGAAAGGCGGTGGTATCAATCCGGTTAGCCCCATAAATTATTCTACTACCTAGTTTTAAGTAACTGCACTAGTAGATTTGTCTGACAATCTAGATTATGCGATTATCCCCCTTGCTAGCGCTGGGGTCGTCACATTGTTACGTGTGTATAACTAGATGTACTTAGTAAAATATCCGTACCTATATCGATCTTCACCTAGTTTATAATAGAATGATATATATTTTTTAATAAATTTACTGTATTAGAAAATCTATCGAGATTATAGAAAAATCTATTGAAAGAGTACTACACCCGCAGAGGGGTTTTTCACTTATTAAACCAAAAAAATAGAGTAAATCTAAATGTTTAGTTTATATTTTGTATATTATAAATAAGTTACTATTTTATATCTTGCAAGAATTAAAGGCTTTTTATTTTATTGTTACTATCTTAACCGCCTATTATCTTATTGACCGCCTCGTTGGTCGAGTAGCTAGCGCCTAACTGCACAGACCAACCGCGAGGCTCGGGTTCGATTCCCGACGGGGGCAGGCATTTGTGTGATGAACATTTAGATGTCTGCATTTCCGGGTCTGGGCGTTTATTAAATTTATTCTGGTATCTATTTAAGTATTTCTATATATTAATATCGTTGACTAACACCCATAACACAAGCATATAATTTGCTTACTTTGGGGTTAGATTCAATTTGTAAAAATAATGCAACATTTAAAAACGTTTTTTTTTAATTAGAATATTCTGTCCATGTTTTTAGGTAAACGATTTTAATACATTTTCTAATAGACAAAATTTATTATAGAATATGTTTAGGCTTACCGTCACTAACACAGTGACATCTGACTAGGTGGTAGTTTTTCGTAGCGACTCACTCGGATTATACCACCGCCTTATCTATTCCCGCCGTTATAACGTCATGACGTGTTCTGGTTTGGAGGGTAAGGTAGCCGGTAAACTTACTTTTGCTCGAGGCCTAACATCCCCGCCTCAGGTTGGCAACGCACCGTTACCACCTTTGGTGTCTCTCGGCGGCGTGAATTTCTTACCATCAGGAAATCCGTCTGCTTGTTTGGCTTCCAATATCATAAAAAAAATTGATTCATCATATTAATTATTGACAGCTCGGTCAAGTTAGATTTAGGTTTGGATTTTAGACCATTTAATTAACGGCATTAAATTCGGTACAAGTTTTTGAAAAGTTCCGTACCCTTCTGAGTAAACTGTTTCTTGTAAACTCGTGGCGAAATGATCGTAGTAACACCGTCCCAGCAGGCCGGTCACGGTGCCGTTTGTTTGGACAGTGGTAGGGATTAGGCTATCTTATCAGCCTTATCGCATGACCGCGCGTAATCTGACTTCGTGGTGCAACACCGTTAATGCAGGATTCTATGTTGTGTCATCACCATGACTGAATATAGACCTGCCTTTAGAAAGAAAGGAAACACTAAGAAACTTACATTCAAGTAAAAAAAACATGTTTGTAATATATATTTTTTTTTTACTTTTTGTAGTTTACTCCTTAAGAAACGATTTGAGTTATAAGGCCCGGTACGGAAATTTTATGAGGAGTAAAATCAAGTGTAACACCAAAAGTTGAGGCGTTACGTAGAAAGAGACAAACATATGTAAGTCGTACCGCTTCAGTCTTTCAGTATTTTTTTCCTTCAGGACTAACGATCTCTCCCGAACAAAAGACGAGTCGCCGCGAGCGGGTCATTAGTCGAATAATTCAAAACGCAGATTATTTTGTAACATACTTTATGTAATACGCTTTATTGAAGTAATATAAATAATCCGAATAATTACAGACATATCTTTGTTTCTCTTATCATTTTAGCAGATGCGTTCATTTACCCTTTTTTTTTTATTCGATATATATCATAATTATAGTTCGTAAGGAGTAAACTCCAATCGTGCGTCTTAGCTGACATACACGCTTTTTTTTAATATTTTACAAACTAAAAAGTTAAAAAAAATGTGCTCATGAAATGGCTAGTTGAAACGTCCTTTTACAATAAATAGGTGACTATTTTGAAATAAATATTCGCTATATATACATATTTATATGTAATATAATTAATTATGTCTGGTACACTGTCTCTAGGGATACTGTTTTTTAAATAAAATAATCGCCCAAAAATATTTATCACAGATTATAATATCGTTAGTGATCAATATTATTCACTTACCGAACACAATAGTTCAGATCATACTTGGACTCTATTAGTTATTATACCGAGAGCGCATTTTTGTAAAACTGTACAAATAACTCATAGATTCAGAACAGCAAGTAAAATCTTACCGCAAGATATCTGTCCTGACATCGTTCCAACAATAGAGATTCGCGATTTTGTAGTCTACGTTCTTAAGTTTTTTTTTCATACTCTATTTCTAAAAGGAAAGGAAAGTACCTTTACCCCAAAGAGGTAGGCTGAGGTACAACCAAGGCGCTCTCGGGCTACCATTAGGCGATGGCTAGACCGTCACAGGTTCAATCCTGGGAAAAGTTTTTTTTATTAGAAAATTGATAAAAAGCATTTTATTTTCATTTCCGAACCGTGGATTAAACCTGAGACCTCACGAAGTAAAATCAAATACCGAACCGCTAAACCATAGAGGCGACGAGGAGGAAATATTTTAATATATGTTTCATTTACTTGTTTTCCACACATTAGTATGTATGTTAGGTAATAGACTTTTTTTGGCTGTATCCGTTTTGTGTTTAAACCTCAGAAGATTCTGTATGAATCAACTGAGATCGTGTCGCCGTCGCCGTCTATATGGATTTGATTATTCCATCACCTAAACATGTTGCCACTTTTCCTTCCTACGTAATGGGCCTGCCGGCGCGGGTCACAGGTTTATTCCGATAATAAAACAAAGCCTCCACATCAGGTACAACCAGGAATTGGACCTCAAAACAGGAACTAGCTTGAACTCAAACACTATTTTATAGGCCATTGTGAACGCACGCAGTGTTTTATTACAAACCATTATAGCCTTGTATTAGAAGTTGGGAAATAATGCTCATAAGCATTTATTTTCTTTATTATAGTAAGTCATTTATTACAGGGGTAGGTAGAGGTTTGTAACACCATGTCATGGCAGTAGTTAACTGTGTGGTGGTTGGTACATGGCCAGTGGCAACGACGGCATTCATACTACCGCCTTATTTATTCCTGCCGCTATAGTGCCAGGACATTCGGCATGCACTAACGGTCATGTTCCAATCAGAGCGGGGTAGTGTAGCCGGTTATTTCACTTACGTAAAAACCTTAGTATTCCAACTAACCGTTAGGATCTCTGGTGTCTATAGGTGACGTGTTTTACTTGTCCCAACAAAATCGGTTTGCTAGTTATCTTCCAATTCTATAAAAATGCTGGCAACGTGTCGTCACCATTCGACACATTTGGTGGTAGGCTCGGTAATATTAAGTAAATCCGCTTAGTTGTTGGCATTCCGATCCTGTTACGTATTAAAATAACATGGTTATATGATAATCAATTTGGAATTGTTATTTTAACATTAATGAAAAGTTCTGAAAACGAAGTGAAGTAATGAATGCAGCCTGTCCCAAGAACATCGACAACTTAATGTGTCCCATAAATATCCGCATTGTGTCTCCGCGCAGTCGCTCGCCAGTCACTTATCAGTGTTTCACGGTTCACTTGCTGAAAGGAAACGACAAATTGAATATTCACTTGGCAACTGTTACTTAAATATTGAATAGCTCATTTTGAGGTTAAAGATTACGCAGTATTATAATTTGTGTGGTGTTGTTACCTTGTGTGATACCGGACTCGGGTGTGTGTTCGTGGCGACATGTGCTAGACTAATGTCTACATTTGTTTCTCACGTGACACTCGGCAGAGAAATAGGTATGAGTTTTGAAAAGAGCATAGGCTACTTCATATAATATCCCGATATCTTCCAGCAGAGGTGCTTTGTAAAGCTTTTACAGTAAAGTTATTGCACTCTATCAATAGGCATAAAGTAGGTAAAATAGCTGTGAACACTTGCGGACTGTAAGCAGGTATCTAATATAATAATTATATTTGCAATTATTGCAAAATCTTAAAAACCTGTGTCTGTACATTCAAAATTGTTTTAATAAAATCGGTCAAAGCTAAGATATCTGGTTGGCTTATTGCCGCGTGGGCAAAGAAATGTGTAGTCTATAAGCACGTATTATACCCTAATGCACAGGTGTGCAGTTGTCTGTCGCGTGCAGTACAAATTAATGTCGTTTGCCGACCTTGCTGACTCCGCTCACTCTGCCAGAACCGATGCGCGTGCGCACGCTGCTAGATACGCTAAAGTAACGTTAATGATCCTGCAAGATATTGTTGTCGTAGGGTTGTGTCGACCCCGTCGCCGGCTACATGAAAAATATTTCCGTCTTACCCTTTCCAGCTGCAATAACATTGCACACCATGGTTCCAGTTGTTAGGAAAGTGGTTCTAGAAAACTTACTTACGCAAAAGGCGTAATTAGTCTATGAGTAAGAAAATACATGTCGCTATAGAGACCATACATTTACTTACCGTAACAGACTACCCTTTTATCCTTACCCGCACGTTACAATGGCGAGCACTGACATTAGGACTGTAAAAAATGAGGTGATACCAGTCGTCGCGATGCTACCACCCACTAGAATTTTGTTTATCATTTGATTGCTTTCACCTAACTTTGATCTTGCAAAAACCTGATCACTCTTCATAGTTTTAATGATTTGTCATTAGTAAAAGCAAGCAGTAACTTGGACCTTACCGTGACGCTTGAAAGCGGTATTACTGATTACCATAAGTCATCACAAAATACGACTTTGGCGTTCACAAGTTACATCGTGATGCAGGCAGCACTAAATGTTACTTTTTAACAATGTTAAAATAATACTTCTTCACGTCAAGACACACAGAAGACTATTGACAATTCACGTCTCATCCCCTCGGCACATCCAGGTCGGAAGGTGAACGCAGACATCGTACACTAAACAGACGTACGTACAGAGGTATTTTTACAAGGCAGGTACACACCAAACTCAACGCCTGTACAAACATGATACGTTATCTCGTTTATGGACCGACTGAGTCAGAGCACACTCGTGTGGTCGACACGTATAACTTCCACGGTGTTGTTACAACTCACAACTTCATGTGACAGCGAAATATCCACCCCGGTATAATAAATAACGTAATTATAAATCGATATAATATTCATAAGAGTAGCAGATATAGGCGGTGCCGGCGGCAAAGGTTAGACGCTTATTAATATTCTAACAATCACTTGCAAATCAATTAACGTAATGATATTTATGTTTGTCAGTATGTAAAATTGTAACAGGTTCAATAAGCAAATCAATTACCCATTCCCCCGGTTTGTCTCGTCTCTACACCGCACTCGAAGTTCGTAGCGGGATTATATTATTAAAATATATTACATAATTATATTTGAGAGTTTGGCTAGCAAATTAGCAGAAAAGAAAATTTTATTTCTGAGATAACAAACAAAACATATATTAATGTAAATATCTTTTGTGTTGAACAATTTTGAACAAAAAAGGGATACAAAAAGCTACGCGTGTTAAAATAATATATAAAAACTAGCTGACCCGGCAAACGTTGTTTTGCCATATAACTAATTAAATGACGATTGATCAGTTATCGACCCGGGATAAAAAATGACTATTAAAAAACAGGGGTTGGTGATAAAAGGGTGAAAATTTAGGGTTGTATGTACTTTTATATGCAGTATTACAAAAAAATAAAAACAAAAAATTTTGTCTGAAAATTGCAAAAAGAATATTTATGGGTGAACCACCCTAAATGGACGAAATGGGGATGAAAAATAGATGTTGGCCGATTCTCATAGATACCGGATAAGCACAAAAAATTTCATCAAAATCGGTCAAGCCGTTTCGGAGAAGTATGGCAACGAAAACTGTGACACGAGAATTTTATATATTAGATGTGCTATAAAGGTGCTCTTCCTATAGACTTTAATCAAGCTAAAAATAATAATCATACAGTGAGGTTCAGACATGAACACGTAGGAGCAGTTTGTTTAAAGTAAACTGTCTTAAGTTTCGTTCAAATAACGCGAGTGAAGCCACGGCCAATGCTAATGTAACCGTAACGGTAAAAGCGTGAATTGTCGAACAAATGATGAATAAAAAGTTGAGCTTGTATTTATTAGCATTACCGAAAATCTAACAGCGTCAGTTAAAATTTTAAAACCGTAAGTGGCATGTATTTTAAATAAGCAGATAAAGTAAAAACAAACAAAGAAAACGTTATAAGTTTTACAAACAAAATAGTATATTATTATTAGAAGTTTCTGAAGAAATATAACTAGTGTGTTTTCTTCCAGCTTAGTACTAAGCTTTTTTGACCCCAACATTACTTTTCCGTATAAAAAATACGCCGACCTAAAGACCTCACAGGATCTTGAAGCAATGGAAAGCTTACAAAGTTTGATAGACACAACTTACTTTTCTCTTGCGCAGCCCTGTGAAATTGTTAGCTGTATTTGAAACTCTGGAAATAGCAATTAATTAAAAAGGAGATCCAAGTTACAGGATTTCAAATTAAGAAACAGCCTTCACAGCATCTATCAAAAACATAAAACATTAAAACAGTGGTGCAGTAATTTTCATTCTTTATTTATTGGTATACACATCAATTCAATGTGACGATATAAATGTAGAAATAATTAAGAAATTAGAGTTTTGAGGTCTTAACTTTGTGAGGTCGATAAATACATTGAACATCTACAGAATCTAATTATGAAACTAAATTTGAAATTAAAAATACATTCTAAAGAAATAGTAAGAAGTTTTGAAAGGCGTTTTTTGTTCTAAATCAAATAAACTGCTGTTTGTATGCTAAGTCAATTTAGGATTTTATCATTGTAATAATAATGTTTTTATTTTTCTATTTCAGAGACTAAATAAAAGAAACGGTGTCAAAGATGAAGATTCCAACTGGTATTGGGATCCACCTCCCCAAGGGTCTGCAGTGGTTGATTCTGATGTTGAAACAAAATATAACTCTCAAATACAACAGTTACAGCAAGAACTATCCGCCGTAAGACTACGTGAGGATGATTACAATAATAAAGAAGAACTAGACAGGTTGAGAGAAGAAAATAAGAATTTAACAACTAGTCTTGATGATTTAGATAATCAACATCAAATGGCCATGGAGCGTCTTCTGGTATTAAAAACAGAATTGCAGAAAAATTTTGAAGTTCTTAAACTAGAACATGAAGAGTTAAAAGAAGCTAATAATGGATACGCTGCAGAAATCAAACATTTATTACAAAAATTAGGTGAAAGAGACGAAGAAATTGACAGGCTTAAATCGTTACAAGCTGATTATGATACCCTTCTTCACAAATATCAGAACTTAGAAAGAGTTCATGGCATGTTAAGGGATAACGCAGAAAAATTTCAAGAAGAAAATCAAGAGCTACATGAAGAAAATTTTAAATTACAAGAACACGTTACAAAATTAGAACATGACATAGAAATGGCTTCAAAACATACAAGTAATTTTAATATGGTTCCAAGAGACAAATATGATGAATTAGTAAAACAGTTAAACGATTTAAAAATATCAAGAAGTTCAGATCAAATTCATTTGGATGAAGTTAACATAGACGATAATGCCAAAGGTGTCATAGAAACTTTGAAAAGAGACATTGGTGAGCTAAGACATCGCTTAGCCCAACGTGATGAAGAAAATAATGATGTTGACAATCGAATCATAAAAACAGATATAGTTATGCAACTTTATAATAAATATATAAGTTTTGACTTACCTGTAGATTATGTAGCCTCAATGCCTTCGCCTACTGATAATATTGTTTTGTATAAATTAGAAAATGTATTCAAAACTACAAATTCCTTCAAGAAAGAAATAGATATACTTCAACAGAAGTTGTCTGAAAAAACTTTAAATATTAATCATATGCAAGCTCAAATTGAAGATTTGACATCTGAAAATGAATACTTAACAGCTGATATGCAACACATTGAAAATGAGTTAGATGAAATGAAAAAAAATAACGATTTTCTTATTTCAGAAATAACGGCTTTAAAAAATTCATCTAAATTGGAACCAATAGAAGAAACCCATGAAGATAATTTAGCAAAATTAGAAACTGAATTAGAAGATTGTAATAGAATAAACAAAACCTTTCAATCTGAAATCAAAAAGATTGAAAATGAGCTTCTTGCTGTTAATACTGAGAAGATAAAGTTACAAGAAACCCTAAATGATATGAAACAAAATTATACATCTATGCTTAAAGAACTAGAAAGTTTAAAGTCTCAAACTATGGCTGTGCAACAATTGGAGTATTCCCATTCAAACAAGGAAGTAAGTAATCATGAATATGCTGTGGAAATTGATGATTTGAAAAAACGTTTAAACATGGCTAACTCTAAAAACGAACAACTTGCTATTGATATTCATATATTAGAAAATGATAAAGTATTGCTTACCAAAGAAGTAGATGACGTAAAACATGTTCTTGAAACTATTATGGGTTCACAAAAAGAATTAGAGTCTATAAAAATCGTATTAGAACATAAATTAAATGATTTGTCTCATAAAATTGAAAAAAATGATCTGGAAAGAAACTCACTTCTGAAAGAAAATATAACATTGAAAGAATATTTAAGCAAAATAACATCAAATGCACCAGAATTCCCAAACATTGAAAACGAAAATAATTCAAATGTTACAGAAACTATGGATAGTTCTATTTCTTTAGAGTTAAATAGTGAAGATGTAAATCAATCAAAACAACATTGCCCAGAGTTGTCTACAGAAAACGATTTACTAAAATCTAAAAACTACACGGATAAAGAAATGATATCAACACTTAAAAACACTATTGAGGTTTACAGATCAAAACATGATGAGTATGACCTTATGTTGAAAGAACTGGAGACAACGAAACAAGAAAACCAGGAACTTAGTCGAAAACAAATTATGTTAGAAATGCAGCTAACGTCTAATAACGACAAAATTACAACTATGGAAAGTGAGTTTGAAAAAATTAACAATGATTTCCAGGAAAATAAATCCGTAGTCGATAAATTAAATATTACTTTATTAGATAAGGAAGACACAATATCAAAAATTTCTCAAAAACTTACAGATCTTGAACAAAACATTATGTTAAAAGAACAAGATATTCTTAAACTTGAAGAATCATTATGTAATGTGTCTGAAGAACTAAAGATTGTTAATGTCGATAATGATCGCAGTCGCGAAGAACTTGAGAAGTTGCATGAAGAAAGAGATAATCATAATAAAGAAATACATTTATTAAATGAAAGAATAACGTATAAAAATGCAGAATTATCAAAATTAACGGATCAGATTCAAGAATTTGAAAAGTCTCAGCACAGTTATGAAGAAGCTATGTATGTAAAAGATAAGGAAATTAAAAGATTGAATGATACTATATTAGAAATAAAAAATAATGTTAGTGAATCGCAAAAATCCTCTCTTTTAAATGAAAGATGTTTAAATTTGGAATTAGAAAATGAAAATTTAGAAAAGGTCACAACGGAGTTGAAAAACGAACTTCAAATAAAAATCAATGACTTGTTGAAAATGAAAGATCACGTAATGGACATAGAAAATAAATGTACGGAATTTAAAGCTTTATTAGACACTGCTAACGTTGAAAAAACTGAACTTATAAACCTCGTTAATTTAAAGCACAACGAAAGTATTCAGTATCACAATGAGATTCAACGTTTAAATCAAGTTATACTGGAACAAACTAACGAATTTAAACGAATCATTGATGAGAAAGATTTAGCTATTTATAACCAAACTGAAAATTGCTTAAACTGTCAGAGGCTGACAAATTCTCTAAAAGAAAAAGAAGATGTCATAATGTCTTTAAGCCAAAACATGACTGATACAGAAAAACTGAAAGCAGAGTTAGTGAATGAAAGTGAAACCATAAAGAATTTAACCAGGAGATGTGAGGAATTAGACAGAAATCTGAGTACACAGCTTGAAATAGTGAAAAAATTAACTGTTGAAAATTCACAGGTGAGACATTCCTATATATTTGTACGCCAAGTCCCTTGCGATATAGGCAGAGTGTATCGCGTGCCGAGTGTCACTATCCTTGCAGACCTGCCTAGCGTTCCATCCATTACTGTTTTCATAAAAACGTATCAGTTTCGGAGAGTCATATATAGAGATCTTCAAACAGTACCTGAATAATACATTCATCTATATTCGCATCGAATATCTTTTTTAACAATCTTTTATCTGCCATTCTTTCCAAGTGCCCTGTAGGTTGCCTGCACTTGCTAGTTTCTATGTAGGTTTGGCAAAAGTTCATATATACTTTTAAAACTAAAATAACTAAAATAGTAGAGTTCATAATGTTAACGTCCAGTATTTCACCTAGAAATAACATAAATCCCAATTTTTACGTGATAAGTCAATCGTACTGAGAGAACCGTAGTCTATAGATACCATAGATGTTATACGTGCATCCAGTGGCCTGAATACTAGGTCTATTATACAAGCGTACCGGCTACCTTACCATTCAGACCAGAAGATGATAGACATTATGACGGCAGTAACGGGCAATGAGGGGGATCATTATCCGAGCAAGTTGTCATACAGCAATCCGCCACCAGTACTCTTATTGGTAATGACTCTTTTAATCTATGATCGCTTCGTATTAGCTCCTGGCAGGACTGCAAACAGTTTATTCTACACAGAGAACCAGAACAACATGGGGAATTTTGTTGATATCTTCTCTTCGCCCTTATTTGCAAGTTTAGTTTTTAGATCAAACACCGAACTTATGGTGATGGATGGGGCGTTAGAGTCTTACCCAGACGTGTAGTTGTACATCACACTACTGAAGATCTCCTTTGTTACGATTATTTTATCCTGTGTTTATCTCACAAGCTGTCTGGAAGATAGAGGGCCGGTTTCACATTTGCTATTCTGGACCACTTTAAGGAGACCTGGAACACGAGAACTTAACTCAATTTTATAAGGCTTCAATTTATTTTTAGTTGTTAGAAAAAGAACAAATATCAGCACGTGAGCTGGAGCGATTACGGCAGCATCTCGTGGAAATGGAGGAAAGTTACACTCAGGAGCTGATGACGTCCGAGCAGAAACTTGGAGAATGTCAGACACGACTTCAGCAGGTCGAGGAACGGGCAAAGCAGACTAGTACAGTTTATACCAGTAACAGGTAAGGTCGTTTATTTTAATTATTTCACCTTTTACTGCTGTTCCGTGCAATTTTTTTACCCGTTTTTCGTACTCGCCTCGGTCTCAGGTCGTAGCAACATGTTAGAAAGGATATACATATATTTATATTTTTCTGGAAAATACCGTATGTAAGAACTTTTAGTTACAGTGATTAGTGTGATTGTATAGAAAACTTAATTCTGTGATTTAAGTCGACTTGATTTAGGGCCTTTGCTGCATGGGTGACGTTTTATGGGGTGTACGAACTTTACAATTTACACCCTTCCTGGTGTGTGTGCACTCGAAAGTTTCACCGACTTTATATCTCGGGCTATGGCGTTTAAATACATCGCAAATATGTCTACCATCCCTTTTTGATTTCATTAATAAGTTATAGCAATTGTCTAAAATAACATTATTTGAGGCATTGACTGCTTTTAATACGTTTTTCAAAATATTTACAGTATTCGTGCCAATCAAGAGGTTGAAACGCTGAGGAATCAGATAAAACTGTTGGAGAAGCAAAGGGAGGAGGTGGCGGCGCGGCTGGCCGAGGCGGACGACGCCAGGAGCCGCAGCGAGGCCGCGCTCACCAATTTGCAAATCGTCCTGGAACAGTTTCAGCTAGGTACGTCATTGTACCACTTATAGGCTGCTACAATCGCCATTAAGAGTTGTCTTTCTTTGGTACGAAGAGTACAAAGAACGAAGAGAGAGGGTTCCCTTCCTATAAATTTGGATACAAGTTATTTTTTCCATTTTTACAGATAAGGAAAGAGAAATTCATGCAGCCACAGAGAAAATTAGAAATAAACTTGAACAAGAAAGACATCAAAACGATTCGTTACATAGAGAAATCGCCCAACTGCATAGTAAACTAGAAGAGTTGAGGGCTGGTCTACAGGCTGCTGCCAGGCTAGGAGACCAGGTTGAGACGAAGACTGCGCAGATCAATGATTTGAAAGAGCAAGGTAAAATTAAAGGCCACTTAATATAAAAAACGAAACATCGCCAATGTCAATGGCACCGACTAGAAATAAACACAGACTCTCGTTTCACTTACATTTCATTTCCGCGTACAGTGGTTTTTGGTAGTCTCCCGGGGTACAACCCTTGTTGGTGGCTTGTTGGTGGCGTTGTAGGGAACAGTCCAATCCATCTAAATAATTATGTCTCGGGCTGAGCACTGTAAAAACAAGTTGTAAAAACCGCGAGGTTGGCAACACATTAGTCATTCCAAAAAAAAAGTTTTTTGGTATACCACGGAATGGCTAGATGTCGCTAGGAGTGTCCAATTATAATTAAAAATTACTTGTGTATTGTAAGCACCTTATCTAATGATTTGCGAAATCAAAGTGGCCTTAATGGATAGGTTTTCATTGGTTCTGTTAGGGTTCGTTATTTTTTGTTATGTAAACTTTCTTTTACACGATGTTTCAAATTTTGTAATAAAAATAATTACAATTTTTTTAACACCTCATCAGAAATGAAACTTAATTTTTTTTGCTATTTTTGGATACTTACTTAACTTTTTCGTTAGATCTCTGTAATATTATTAAAATACGAAGATAAAGTTCCCAATGTTAATTAAAAATATTACAAGGTAAATTTATGGGACGCAACTCGAACCACATCTCAAAACTGGAAAGCCAAATCTAAATTTTTTTGCCTTTTTTTCCAATCTACTTACTTCTTTTTTGAAATAAACTATTTTTGGGAGCCCTATAACAGTGCTTTTAAGTTTATTTTCTAAAAAAAAACTGTGTTTTAATTATTGTCGCTGAGTTGTCAAAAATACATTTATATTTTATCAGGTAATTTGTAATAATTTCCAATAAACACATTACAAATAAAAATACTCTCATGAAGCATACGTATCTGGATGACCAAGCTATCCTCGACAGATGACTAAGATCGGTGTTTTTTAGTTTTAGTAAGTCGTGTTTGTGTTTAACTTAGGTATTTGTTAAAAAAAATGAAACTGAAGATATCTGAACTCGAATCGAACTATCTAGTTTCGGGTTAGCCCGTTTTTCCACTTTAGCTATGAAAACGTCGTTAATGTTTGCGAAATTTACCTTTGCACTCTAATGATGTTGTAGCGGATTTTTTTTATTATATGAAAATACGCATAATACGAAGTTTTTTAAAAGTTTACCTAGTTATATCAATCATCCCCGACATCCCTCTACAAACTAAACTAAAGCAAAAAAGTCATTATTTTGTTGGTAAGATATTTAGTGCGTGATCGACAGTCTATATTTATTTCTTGTTTGTGCTCCTGGAAATAAAATTCAATTTTGTTTTAATCCCCGTAGTATTTAATGAAAATTAAATTTTATTTTACACTTCAAATTCGAAGTCGATACTGTGTGTTAATTTTTCAACAAACTAGTAATACAGTATATCAGCACTTGCGAATTTATATTACAGTATAGTAGCGATTTATAAAAATATTTTATAAGTTGTACGCATTTTGAGATCTGTTTTGACGAGGGAAATAACTCTTATTGGGACCTATTAGATAATTTTTAGTGTTTGCTATTTTTGCACAGATCGACGTTTCGGCATGCAAACGATTAAATGAACATTTTATTCAAAACTAAATTGTAAATAAAAGTAATATGAATTCAAAGTAATATTATATATATGACATCATACTTATGTCAGAACGTCTCTCGATTGTAATTATATTTACAAATACTTTTATATTATTTGTAGATAAAATATATATATATATTTTAGTTATTTGTTTAACACGGATGTCATCTGCATATAAAAAACAATTCGTTATAATGTGCTAGTTTCTGGTTAAGTAATTCGATTTTGAAGCATTTTCCAGACTAATGTTTTATTTATTGCAACACACTTTGATATCTATCTTTTGTTTTTACCATTTGTTTCACACATTTAGTATAACATTTTCCTTAACATAGTCATTAAATTTGTAGATTTTGTGCACTGATGTGACAGTTTGTGGCTGATAGTTTACAGAGTTTGGGTTTTCTTATGAGATTGGAAGACACAACGCGCTAGCCGTGTTCTTGATAGTAGATAATGCACGCCGCCTGTTTACACCTTGCGTTGCTAAACTGAGCCGGATTCTAAATACTTGTACTTAAGCAAGTTCAGACTATATTAGGTCTAGATTTTTTTGATATATATTTTTTGTTTCACTCCAAAATGGAGTCGTGACTAAGTTAGGCACTTAATTTAGCGAACAAATCATCAGTTAAATATAAAATGTAACCGTGTAAATTTAAAGTTACTCAATGGAAACGTTACAAAAATAATGTAACTAAATTGTCATTTTCTAACACAAACTGTTCACAAAACCAACTTTTGTTTAAGTATTAATAGAGATTTTTTATTACCAAACCCAAACCCAAATGCCTAACAACTTTTTGGAATTTGAACTACATAATAAATTGTTCCATCACAAATATAAAGTTACGTTACAGTACACGATACTGTTATATGTATTTTCTTATTTTCAATGAAATTATAAGTATTATTTTGGAAATGTGGAGTAACCCCTAGGGTAAAAAAGTAACTTATTTAAGGGTGTTGGCCCTTAGGCTTTCTGTCTAGTACATACATATCGTCACGTCAAGTCCCTTGCCGTGTAGACAGAGAGTATCGAGTATCACGATCCTTGCTGATCTGTCTAGCTTCCTCCTCATTTATTACTACTTTTTTATGTGAGCGTTCAGTGAACAATCACACGGGTCTTCTGATGGTAAGAGATGACCGTGCCCTATAGATACTATAGATGTTACAGTTCCGTCGGTTTCCTTTGGCCGTTGTGTTGGACCAATTGTGCAAGCATTTTACATTTTGTAATTTAACAGTTTAACAGTAATAAATGTATTTCGCTTTACTATGTAACTTGTGTACCGTTAGTTATTTAAATAAGTAAATCAAAAAGTTGTTATGTATGTTTAGAATATTTATTTTCCTGAAGTAGTCATAGCTGGCACTTGGCTTAATATCAGCTGGTAATTCTGGGGTATAGGCCCTACCCAGAGTACCGGTTGGTATGCAGCTAGGTTCCGGGACACTCCGGATGAGACACACGTAAGTTGTCCTTGTACCGTCCATTGCCTGTGACGTGGGTCTTGTTGTTTGGTGATATTTCATTGTTTGATACTACTGCTGGCTCCCCGGGGGCTCGTAAACGTTAGTATTGTGACTTATGCTGGAAATAACATAAGACGGTTTAAAAAACAACCAAGTACTAGCTATAATAATAAGTTGTGTTATCAAAATAAGCAATGAAATTCTTTTGCTTTATTTAAGGTATGTTCGTGTTTTTTGTTTTTGTCAACATTTTGTTTGTATTGAAATTAGAATAGAATAGAATAGACGAACATTTTTTGTTGAAAATTTTGGTTGTTAAAATCATATTTCTTGTTTTTACTAGAAGCGAAAATAACTAAAAAAAACAAGTAACATGTAACATTTTTCAAACTTTTATAACTAAAACTCATTTATAATTTCATACTCATTGTCAATTCGTTATTTTGTTTCGATTTTACTCACTTAGGTATTAAGGTCTTAGAACCAGTTAGTCGCTAAGCAAGGAGACAAGGAACTAGGAAATACGCGTTGATCATACGCACTAAGAAAATACACCTTATGAAAAAGGCAACATTAAAATAACCTACAATAAGTGCAGACTTTCACTTAGGGACAATGAGGTATCACCACATATTTTATGTCAAAGCAGCCAATTAGCTACTATCCATACTTTTATAACCTACGTGTTTGAGCATCCTGTGTATATGTTGTGTTTATGTTGAGATCAGTTAATGTGGGCAACGGTTTAAAATATAAATCAAACAAAAAAAAATTCGGCGTTGGTAATAGTTTTTTTTTTACTTTCTAGCTGCCTTGCTATTTCTACGGAGACAATGGAAAGACAAAACCATTGGTTTATAATTTAAATCTGTGCCTTAAAATCTATGTAACAGTAATATCAGTTTGCATCTAAAATTTTGTTTGCCGTATCATAGAAGTAGGCTTTACAAGAAGCTTGCGCCATACTCGGTCTAATCTCATTTGGTAACTGTGAGACTTACAGAAGCTGCAGGCTCCTGCCGGCCGAGTGGCTAGTGCCGACCCGGGAGCCTGCGTCCACTCAGATTACCATTTGGGATTTGATCGTGTATGGTATCACATCGTGTCGTCTTGTTTGTGGCTTGTATTTTTGTTTGTCGTGCCAACACTTATACCTTGGATATAACGAAGTACTCTATACGTCTCTTTATTTTTAAATTCAGTTACAACTCAAACAAAGCTTATTTTAAATAAATATATTACTTTAAAAGAATCATACCTTCGGTTGGTGAGCTTTAAATAAATTAAATGGAAGAGTTACAATTTAACGTGATTTTAGTGTTACGATACATTTGCGAAAGACATATTAATTAATATTAGAACATATATAACGCGTGATTGTTATGCGTTTACAATTTTTTTATACTATGGCTTTGTGATAAATATTCTTTCTTTAAATATCTCGTGTCAGAGTGTCTATGGCCGCTCTTTTCCGAAACTGCTCGATTTGTTATTTCTATGATTTTTAAAATTATGTTTAAAAGTATGGTCCTAAACTGTATTTTGTACTGCCAGGTAATTTATATGATAAAGGAGAACATCTTCTGCCAGGTCAGCTTGTTAATTGAAATAATCGCGTCATAATCGTAGGGCACAGCTTGTGGAAAACTACATTGTAGGTAGATATATCGATTAAATAAATCAGAGATCGTTCTTATGACTTGTCATATTTTGTTAACTTCAACAAAATATGTAGTAAGCAAGTAAAACAATGATTTTATGTTACTTACTTCAATTATTTTATACAACAAATATATTAATGTTTATACTGACAGAAATAAATTCATGCAGTAGCCATTGTATAAATATACGAATAGTTTGGATATTTAAAAGTTTGATAATAAAGTACAGCTCATTTAAATTGTTCACTCATATTGTTGTCTTATATATAAAACTCGCGTGTCAGTGTTAGTTACCGTACTAATCCGAAACGGCTTTACCGATTTTCACCTAATTTTATATGCATTTCAGTAGGTCTGAGAATCGGCTACTATCTATTATTCATACCCCTAAGTTATAAAGGTGACTGACCCCTATTTTATTTACTAAAATCACATTAAAGCAAAAAATAGCAGATCAACGTCTGCCGGTTCAACTAGTGTTAATATATTATGCAGTCATTAAAAGCCAAATTACATTATTGTTGACTGCACCTAAAGACGTTGAAAGTAAAAGTCAAACTTTAAAATAAGGAACCTTATGGAGTATAATCGATGCTTGAATATTTTTTTCTTAGTTTTGACACATTCCTTAAACACATTTGAGTTGTTTTCAGCACCAGTAGTCGTTTTGAGTGTTTTTATAATGACTTTGAGAACTTAAGGTTTCATTTTAAACAGAATTATAAAGATTATTTCAATTCATCCTTCAATGGTGTTGCTATTTAAAGTTTATTTTATTAAATATTTGTACACACAAATAAAAAAATAAATTCAATAACGTTATAATGTTCAATAACATGCAATACATTATTTGCTCTTGCATGATTAAAAAAACTTTTTAAACTTAACCGATTTACATCATCAACACTGCCGTTATAAAATATTTGTTATTGCTTTATAAAAGCATACAATTTAGCAAAAATCAGTAAGAAAGAAGTTTCAAAACTTATTAAGCTCTCAAAGTATTCTGACCCTTTCCTTTATTTAGTAGAAGAAAAAGAAGACACGCTGCATTGTTTCAGAGTATTACTTCAGGTACTGGTGTGTATTGAAGAGACGGAACGCTAGCACTTGTTGCCAATAAAAAAAAAACCAAGTGTCAGTGTGACGTTTCGCCCCAGTGACTGAATAATACTTTGAGATCGTGCATGCACATGCATCGAGCCGCAGTAGTGCATGGTGAACGTAAGTTTTTAAATTTAGTGATTTTTTTAGTTTTCAATATTTTTTTAGTGATAAAAATGTTTTAATCATTTTAGTGAATTAGTACACAATATCATTGTTTTAGATAGTAATTAATAGACTGTCTTGGAATCCCACCATTTTGGTCATTATTTTTTAAATTGAAATAAGTTGTTTTTTCCGGTAATTAATTAACTTTGTTGAGGTCTTTGATGTACATAGCTGTTGTTAGTGGCTCCTACGCCAATCAGTTACACCGCATTTATCCCCAACCTAACTTCCACTAAATTCGTCTTCAGACTGACATGATACTATTTATACAAACTTTCAAATCATACTTCATTAGGGGTTCCTATTTTTTTTAAAAAAAAACTTTTTATTTAACTGTCTCCTAATTTGTTGAGCAGATTAGGCGTGAAACCGTTAAACTTCAAATGTTATGCGTCTGATCAAAACGTGTTCATACAGTAAGTGAGTCCAATCTCAGTTGGCGAATTCACGTGTTGTTCGGTTTTATTCAACTATCATATGATTTATTGAGATTTATAACAAAATATAATAACAATGGATCCCTCTCTCAGTCCGCACCCTTCAGACCTCAGTAGCGGCGGCCGAGGAGAGATACTACAACGCGATATCCAACCAGCAGGACAAGGTGGACAAAAACCTGGTGAAGAACCTCGTCGTCAACTACGTGCTCACTGGCCAGAACAATTTGAACAGGTAGCTTTTATAAATCTAAAGATTACATTTTACGTAGGTATTATATATAAGAGTATTATTTAGGTAGGTATTATATAGGTGTTATATATATATATAGTATATACATATAAGATTAGGTAACAACCTATTGTCATCAGCAATGTCGGAAAATTTTACCTAATAAGGCTACTTTTGTTGAACGACTTACATATTACTTTTTTAATAAATGGTGCGTTACATTATGGTAATGGGGCAAGGATAGGTCAGGTGAAACAACTAGAACGGATAAGTACCTACCGCCCACAGGCACATATCTATTGACAAATACACCTGTTTCGTCGCTTGCAATCATTCTTTAACGTCATCGAACGAATACTGTATAACACTTCCCTATAAGATATATTATATCCTTTCTAGAACTCAGACCCTTCGAATTCTATCAACGGTCCTGGACTTCAATCAGCAAGAATGCGAGAAGCTGGGTCTGGTCAAATCGGCAAACACCACGGATAGCCTAGCGGCGGAGTTTGTCAAGTTCCTTCAGAACGAGTCCAGGCCACGAGCGGCTCTACCAGATATGATGGGGTTGCAGGCGGGTAATAGACCACCCTCTGTGAGCAGTTCGAGGAAAAGTTCCACTATAAGTAAGTCATAATTAAGTGTGTTTTATTTTGTGAATTGGCTTTCATCATTTTGGAACAGCTTCCCTCAGTTTTTCAAAAAAAAATTATTATATTTTCAAGCACTGATATAGCGTTTCCAACGATATTTGTGTTCTGCGAGCCGCTATGAACTGTGCACACTTAATATTCTTTACATGCCAACACTACACGACTCATACAAATAAAAGATGGGATTAGAAATGGCGGCTACATTTCCGGTACTGTCAGCACACACGAGATTGATAACGACAAATCGCTAACAACTATACTATTTAGATAATTTTAATAACTAAGTATCTGATTAAATTACCCATGTGTAAATAAATCCTTACATAAATATATTACATATGTAGTTAAGAAGAACCGTTTCAGGCTCTAATTTAACTGTTCCACGCGTTTGCAAAATGTTTGACAAACGTTGTAGTAAGTTTGTCGTTTTTTCGAAGAAAAAATATTTACCTATAAGTAGTTGTGCAATAGGCTTGTATCCTAAAACATAATTATTGGTTTGTTCGTTCCTTTTTTACATATTTAATCTCATTATCTGATATTTTCTTCAGACTTCGCGATCAATAACAATATTATTTATGGATTTTTAAAACCCTAATTTTATTTGACGCAAATAAGATCTAAGCTGTGTAATGGCGTCACGTAGTATGGAACACTAATACCATACAGTAATACCACCTCGCAGGTAAAAATACCACTGGACTTGGTCTAAATCTCAATTTGGTGTAGATCTCAGGGATGTTTGATTATCTAATTTCTACTATTCTTTTCGTCTGTTGAAAAACGGTTATTTTTTATTGTTCGTACACCAGCAAGAGTTAATATAGATTACGATAGTTTGTGAGAAAGAGAGATGAATAGAAGGGCCGCCATTCTTAAATACATTCTTTAATTGTATGGGTTGAACATGTTTTTAAAAGGACTGTGTCTAGTGTTGCCTTTCAATTTCTCCAATCGTCGTACATTATTGAAATTGGGAATTCCCTCGCGTGACTTTTACCGTTTGTATCATATTCAATAACCAATTTAAATATTATACAGGATGTAGTAGAAGGATTTATTATATCTCTGTATAAATAAGTTGTTTACCTCACCTAAATTAAACAATTGTTTGCTTTGTGACAGTAAGAGAGAAAATATGCATATTTATTCTAGTTGTATATCAGCAGCTTCGCCCGCGTATTGAAATGTCCCTCGTGGAAACTCGTGGAGATATTATGTAGATAAAAAGGAACTCTTGTGTATATACAGTCATGGTCAACTAATTAGGGACATGCAAGATAGTGAAGAACAATAACCGGTCATGTACATACAAATATAAAACCCTATTGATTTCTCAATAACTACTATTTGCATAATTTGGTCCGATTATTATGTTTTAAATGGCTGTAAATAAAATAATAAATAAATAGAAAAAAGTATTAAATGTCAAAGGTTGAACATGTATTCAATTTTAAGGTATAATTCTGTAGCTGTGCATTTCATTAAGGACAGCAAAACTATAATGAAAAATAGAGTTAAACAAAACTAATAATCTGCAGTATTATA